>APFE031719861.1:99720-131440 GCA_000404065.3 Pinus taeda
CATCACATCTCAACATGCATCCAATGCATTAACCATACCATCATAGTATCATAGGAAATAATCCATATGCCAACTCTTGCATGTCATCATGAGACGTTCATCTTTGTTAATATGGATCTATATGCTCTTGCATGTCATAGATTTGTACGGAACTATCACATGCTTCAATTATACATCACATAATTATATTAAGACATATCATGAGTTCACATAAATGAACCACATGTCGATAATCCTCATATTATAATATCATAATTCTAGGCCACGTTATGCATATCATATCCATCATGAGTATTGAACATTAAATACCTATCATTAGGTAGTAAATGAAAAGGTCAATATACCTTGACATAACGTCATAAGACCTATGCATATTGCTATTATTGTATAGATGCCTTATCACTATAAGAACCATATGCACATGATTATCTTCCTATCATGATAGCATGAAACATCGTCAATATGTTTTCATCAAGTTGTCAATCACTTTTCAATAATCATTTTGACTTCTTTCTACTAGGTAGTTGATCACTTACACCCATGGTATAATCTTCTAAGTACATCGTTAAATTTCATAATTACCATCTTGAGTCTTAATCCTTCGTCATATATTCTTCCTTCCCAAAGGAAATTTTGGTGACATTCATTACTAGTGATACCATCATTATTTAAATCATCTATCTCAAAATTAAAATCCCTTGATTTTACATCCATGTGCCCTTTGGCTTACTGATTCCACTACCGCTATATGCAATTGCATATGATCGATGTTGACTTATTTAACAATTAGCACTTCATCCAAAGAAATATTTTCTTATCTTGTCGAGTTCATCTCTTTTAATGTTATGGAAGGTCCTATATTAATTGAGTTTACTATGTACACAATCTTTCTCACGGTATCCCTATAACATTTCTAGCAACATTCCTTCCTATATCTTCCAAGTTTATCATTACTTGGTTATCATGCAATTTCATACATTACTATTTCCCCACTTGGGTAATACCTGAAAAATAAATTCATTACGATAGCTACCAAATGTAATCTGCTTATCAACATAATAAAAGTACCTGATCATACGTCTTGTTATCCATAAATAGTTAGTCACCTATGGAAAATTTCACAATGTGGCTCTCCCATTAGAGGGAAAATTGTTATAGATGTTGTCATACACACAACTTATCCTTTCATTTTATCATCCTTAGATAGACGTATAATGATACCTTCAGAGTACCAAGTTTATGTTCCAAAATACCACAATACTCTTCTTTTATGTTCCAAAATAGGTTGTCTCTTCTTTTATGCCAAAAGCTATAACAAATTTAGTTACCCAATTGAAGTATAATACTTAAAGCATAATTTATCACAAATTTCGAAGTATATATAAAAACAAGTTTAGTACGAAAGATTCTATCAATCACGGAGATGTGGTTCAATATCCACCAAAAGTCGAAGAAGTGCTTCGAGTTTCGTGACTAAAGAATCTTTTTCCTATTACAAGATTACAATCTATCCTATTGAAAGTATATTATCTACAAAATGGATGCCTTTTAACCAGTTAAGGCCCATGAAGAAACTGGTCATGAATAATCCTTATGATTGGACAACATAATTACATAGTGGAGATGTCTGGATAAACCCACGTAAACCTTTTTATGAAGAAAAACTAGTACTATCGGATGATTTATTATATGCTTTGAACAAAGTCGTATGACCAAGAAAAGTAAAACTAAAGTGACATTTTCCTCTAATTCACTTTTCAAATGATCACTGAATGCAAGATAAGGAGTACTAATGATTTAGATTCAAGCTTAGTACCAATGCAAAGGTAATATATGATGGTAATGTCAAGATCAGACCTATATGCGACCTCTAAAAACATCATATTTCTAACAGTGACATCAAGTCACCCGTTAGCCAGACACTATAATCAGTCATTCAATATCAAGATTCATCACTGAAGAAGCATAAAATAAGAGCCACATTTATTCAAGAAAGTTTTGAAGATTCTTGATTTATTTCAATCTACTGTTTTATATATTTTTCCCTTACTGTGGCATGCAATCAAACCATTGCCAAATTTGAAACTGTGTGATTGATTATGCAAATTATCAATAATTACTAATTTTGTAGTATTAAAACTTATAGAATCAAAATTCCAATGAGTAATGCTTAAGAATATTAGTGGCAATATTGTTTTAAGAAGGTACTTGAATTCTGAAAGAAAATTCACCATGACTTTTGAAGTGATATGTCACACCAATATTAAATGTTCAGATTCCTGACCTTATGTGCTAAGATACACTGAAATTACGTGTTGTATCTGTTTAAGCAATCATAACTTAGAAGAATTAAATGGACTGCTTTTAACAAATTTATTGAATGTATCTTTAGATTCTTATGGCTATTAAACGATTACTCTAAGGAATTTTAAGAAATCAAACAACCAAAGAAATATTCCACTCCATAAAGAAGAGACACTGCCACCCGACCCAGAACTGGATCGGATGACTGGGAAGGTTATCCCTCCCCAACACAAAATAAAATCGTTTTATTAATTATATGGCCTGCCTGCAAGCGCACCTGCAAAGGCAACACCATCCCTTAAATTACGATACATTTAACCATATTAATTTCCTGGATTAGATATAAAATTGCCTGCATAAGACATTAAACATAATATTGTAAGCTTGTGGTTGTGGCTATGCGTTTCCTGCAAATTCCTTTTGACAACTGTGCAAACTGTGTAAGTTAAATATCCACAACATCCTCCAAATCATTTCTCATTCTGATCACATTGCCACTAAAAATTTGCTTTGCCCTGAAGAAGGTTCACCCTGGCATCCAACCTCTCACATGAAAGTCTGTCCTGATCCATTCATTTATATTTTATGCCATCACTACGAAACTATAGTAGTGAATGTCCATGTTTATTGCACAGTGTGCACACGCAATTTGCCACTTTACCTTGAGGTGGTGGTTAAGGATCTCATTGTTGTGCAGTATATACAAAATTCTACTTCTGTCAATTAGTTGGGAATAATCATATAGATCTAGCTATTCATAAATACTGTTTACACCCAGGTTAAAATATATATAATTCAGATTGGCAAACCACGTAGAAAATCCAGACAATCATATTATCCTCTAGTGATTCAAGGAAACACATCCTATTTGGGTCCACTCAAGGATTTTTCCTCCTCCTAGTAACATACTTCCTTATCCTTACAACAAGGATCTAAAAACTCCTGGCCAACATTTTATTGTCACATTTCCTTACCAAAAAATACTGCAATCCCCAAATAAACACAATAATGCGTTGCCATTTGTACCTTTAACATAAGAATTTGGGAGTAATAAAATAACAAAAGAGAAAATAATAAATATATCCTCTTCTTCTGTGTATTTAAATGATAATCTATGGTGTATAGAGAACCAGGATATAAACCAATAGCAAAACAGACTATATTACAAACTTTTTTAGTGTATTATAAACTAATATCAAAGACGTGGGCAAAGTCCATGTCAAATCTTCCTACCGTCTTGATTTTAACTCATTTTTATACAACATTGAAAGAGTGAAGGGACCAACCAATCTATCACCCTTTGGATTTCTAAATACAAAAAATAACAATAATAATCTAGCAACAAACATTATGGCAGTATTATTTTATATGTATTTTGCATATGGACGACACAGCTATATTGAGAAAAAATAATTCCCACTTGGGATTTTATGATCCCAAAACATAACTGTGTTTATCGTTTATCAAGTCTCTCTCTTTTTAGGAACAAACTCTTCAAACCCCAAGACAATGGCAAACAACAACACAAATTCCATTGTGGGTAACCAAATGGATATCAAAGAAATATTAATTCCACTCCTTGTCCAATATTTCTAATTTAGCAATTGCATAATTTTTTTTAATACAAAGTACATAACTTCTAAAAACCAATTTTTCTTATCAGGCATAAATATGATCATTTCCCAATCATGTGTCACTCATTATTGATTGTCAAACCCATTAAGTAATCCACTCCGCCATTGAACTTTCTAAATGAATATAGGCAAATTAATCGCCTGCTGGTTAAAAACACAACACAAGTATGTTGGCCTGAAACTGGCTGTGCAATTATTAAATATATTCTTTCGAAAAGAAATTAAAGATAACTTCCAATAGACGATTTTTCTTAGTAGAAAGATCTACTATACCGAAAGTATACATAATAACCTAAAAAAAAAACATATCATACATGTTCATTATAGAACCACGACCCATAATTTGAAACTTCAATGATGCAAATAAGCTGTAATATAGAGAATAAGACCAAGGAAATTTTGTAAAATTCTTCTAAAATACAGAAACAAGTAGGGAAAAACCTTTTATCTTACACCCTTAATTTATTAAGCCCAACCGAAACTTAAAGCATCTCTTTCAGGAAAGCTACTACTCTCTTCTTTCATATGACATAGCCTCTCTTGAACGCTCTTTCATTGTATATTTCATTGTATATTTGCGATACCACTTCTATTTTTATCCTTTTTACCAAACATAGTTATTTATTCGTATAGATTCATCAAAATGGATCTATTGTAGATTATTTTTCTACTTTGGCTCTTTCTCTTTTTTCTATTTTTAAATTGGAAGTCTGATGTCAGTTTTTGCTACCCCATACGTACATGGAGATATCTCCGCCCCACACTGTGAGAGCACTAAATCAAAAACATATTACCTACCGCAATAACCTACAGACGAGCAAAGAAAATCTACGAATTTAAGTAGAAAGTTCATACATGAATGCCATATTCTTGCTACAAGCATCTGAAATATTACCATTGAAAGTTTGCAACAATTACGCTTGACTGGCTGGCGATCTGAAACAAGAATTTAATTATGATTAGTTAATGTCAGAAGAATCTATACAAACAAGGGTTATGGCACTCAAAGTATCCAATATCACCATAATTTCCTCCCTCGTCGGAAAACAGAAACATTTTATTAGACAAGAATATATGTAATCGTTTCCACCCTAACACCAACAACCATAACCCTATGTAACAGCAGAATACTTGCATTAGCATGCTAGAAACATGTTTTCGTTTTTAAATTTTACATATAGCATGTTAAAAACATACTTTAATTATTCTTATATCAAACTAATTAGCGGCTTCTCATCTAATTCCTATCATATCCTTCCTAGTCTTCTTTGGGCTTCAATCGAGTTCTTACATAGCTTTAATACTCCAAATTTTGGTGTATTGTGTGATGATACTTATTCACTGTAGTATTCTGGAAAGTACCCACATCCTTTGCGTCCTCTATCTTGAAGAGGAAAGCAATTGGAATCTATAAGCCCAAGTATTTTTAGCACTATCACAGCAGAGAGAGAACGCGTATGGTTTAAGCTTTATTTCCAATTACACTAAATGACACCTTAGTTACTTACTCGTTGAGGATATAAACCTTCTCTCATTTGTGACAATACTAGTTCCATAGTACAAGTCTCAATTACATTAACGTCTCTCTTCAATCCTGAAGGATGTAATTAGGTATCATATATCCTTACCACTGCACTGCAGCATGAAGGATATTTTATTCTATAAAAATAAATTATTTCGTATTATACGCCTTTAGAATGGATCTAGCCGTAAACATAAGCTCTACACATCTTATGTAAGTAGAGACTATTAGACAATATATAAAAACATCTAGATGTCAAATCCAAGCAACCTTAAACCATATATGACCTCGGATCAAAATTTTAAATTCTATAATTGATTCTTACGATCAGATATTACAAATAGAAACACGCAACATGTTAACAGTGAGCTTTCTCAACATCGATTAATAAATAAAAAATGCTACATCGTCAATAAACTGTCTTACTGTTTAAAAACTAACTTTAATCGAAAATCTATGATATCCAATTTACAAAATAATATTAACTGATATTCCTGCGGTACTTGAGATATTTATGAGAGATACCATTTAAAATCATGCACTTCGAAGGACTTAATGGTGCATAGATACATCATGGGATTTTTTACGTTTCCGGATCAATCATCCGAGTTAGAGAAGATCTGAGCCATGGGCCAGTACGCTAAAAATTTACTGATGACCTCGCCTCAATGCAAATTGACACTATTCCGAGGATGATGGTCGAGGGTTCGTACTTGGCATCCCAAATGCAAGAAGATTAATTCCCTTCCTTCAAGCAAACATTCTTAGAAACAAATTCTTCATTGTTGACCATACCTTCGTTAACGTGTTGACACCGCCTATGTCCTTCAATTCTTTTAAACATTTTATCATTTTTTGTTTATTTACAAAAATCACCGAAAGAATCAGGAATATTTTATTTTATGATATATAACCGAAACTTATTAAAATCGATATAATCTCATGTTAAGAATCACCCCTCTTTTACAAAGCAGATTTTATAATCCATGTTAAGTCGTTATAAGTCTAATGTGTACATGATAACAAAAAATAAAAATAAATTATTTAACCAAGCACCTAAGATCAATTAACTTTTGACATTCGCCGATTGTTCCATCTCTTCCTCTATGCATTCACTCTAGTTGTCTCACACAAATACATGCAACATCAATATGTTGCATTCCCACGAGCTAGACACAACGTCTTATGCTTGATCACACAGTCGTTATAAACGACATCGATCTTTACAATGGTCCACTGACAATGGATCTCCTCACCGGTTAACACTATTTGTATATATTTATTGTATATATTTATTAATCAATAGGGTTGCACACACAAGATTAAAGGGCGAATACACTTATTGAATACACAGGAATATATAAAGCAAAACACAGGGATAATTCGTCAAAGAAATACACAATTACATCTCCTGGCCTCTGCAGCCTGACATGCTTGCTCTTCATTTAATGGTTGCTATTTTACATACCCGTAGGCTACATTTATAACAAAAACAAAAATAAGGATCAGAACCTCATCCGATTTAATCCCTAAAATCGTTCATGATTCTAGAAACCGGGGAAAATCAATTTATTAGATTAATATTGTTTTCATGGCTATATTCACTTTCTAGAAGCTAATATTGTCATTGATTTTCTAGAAAATACTCTATATCACAAATATTTTTCTTCTTTGCAAAGACCCAGAGTAAAACCACTTACCAATCCATTCAAAACACCAAAATAGACAATTTGTTGACTGTGAAATCTGGTCCTCAAGGATGGCTGAATTCTAAAACAATCTTATGGAAGTGTTACAAATGCATATAAATAGACTCATCCAATGGCCACCTGAGATTGCATAGTGTTTTAAAAACCAAGAAGAGTACCAAACAACGCTAAACATAAATGGATGCTTGAAACAATTTGAGACCCCTAAAAACGAATAGAGAGACGCATTCTAAGGAAAGATCCGAACTCACAGACACGGACCATCGGGGAGGAATCCTTCACCATAGCGTCCTTTTTTTTTTTTTATGCAGCCGCAGCCGCTTGGCTGATTCAATTCTCATATCGATGGCGCTCCATCAACACAAATATATATATACTATTCTGATTCAGTGAAGCTTAAGGTAGTGTAGGAAATAACATAAACTTTAAACCTAAGTATTCATGGTAGCTAAAATTTAATGCAATTTACATAGTCGTAATTATTTGAGACCATACTCACTATTATTTCTAACTCGACATAGTTCCGTTACTGCTAAACCCACCAGATGGAGGACCCACACATTAGATAATACTCGAGTCTTCTTTGAACTCAAATAAATGGCAAAAGTTTAGAGTCGAACCTGTAACCCGTGCCGTGCTACATGGACACAATGATTAAGACAATGAGACCGTAAATGCCTCTAAGTGTCATCAAGCTTGTGGAAGCATTACTTTCAAGAAAAAAAATTACAGATCTTTGAACGTTTACAGTCATGACATATTGGATTAAATAAGGAGGTCTAAATTACATCACTTGGTAGTCATGCTACTAGAATGCAGATATTACACAATTTAGCACCGCTCTATTTATATGGTTTGATTTTGCAACAAAGGATGTCTCTCTCTGCTTATCTTTTGAATAATTCTGTATAATGGGAGAAAAATCATTTTGCAATACATAATTCGACAAATCACCAACGATAAAGGAAACTTTTATAAAATATAGATGGTAAGACAAATGAGCAGAGTTTCATTCGGCTGTGATATGCACCGATTGGATTTTGCGATAGAAACAGAATGCCATTATGGTATTGATGCAAGAAATTCATAAAACAGGGTTTATTCTCACAGAATTTGTGGTGGCCTGTCCAAAATCTTCAAAACTACTCCTGGCTCGCTCGAAAGAGTTGAAACTCTATCCGTTGAAAAACCAAGGAAAGCATTGTAAGATTTAACGGTTTATTCATTATCAGGATAATTGTGAGTTCTGTAGAGGAATCTTTTCATACAAAATTTCAAGAGGGCAATAAAGCATATTGACATTTTCTCTTTGTTTCGGTCTATAAAATCGAAAATTTAATATTTAATTGTTTTCCCAATCCAGGGCATTGAAATCAATAAATCAGATCCTTGAAGTTTGCTAGAAAAGTTGATTATGTTACTCTCTGTCCTTTAGATCTCCAGCATTCACAGTGGCTGTGACGGAGGTGGCTTGCACACCTGCTTCATATTTTCCCTTCACGCTTTTGGTCATACTGATTCTTCTCGGTTTACACGGAAGAAAGGGCTTTGAATTCTTCTGGTTTCATTTAAGTTCATTTTCCCTCATCCGATCTCAAGTCCTCTTTGGCAACCACAGTTGTTATACCAACCCTTTTGATGGTTGACAAAACCCTTTTTTATTCCATGCTCTTTTGGTGCTGCGCCTAGCCATCCCCGAGCTCTCAATCAACGACTACTGCCAGTGCTCCTAAGTCTTAGTATACTATTCTCCCAAGAGAATGAAAGATAGAATCTCGGAATGATAGAATGCAAGAATGCCTCTCATCTTCCTCACCATCTATTAGATAGAACAACATTGGATGGGGAACCACATGCACACACTCCATGTGTCTACATGCAACTTGATTTTTAGCGTTCTTGTTTTATTTCTTTACTTTTCTTTTGATTTTTAGCTTTCTTGTTTTATTTTCTTCTTTTTGATAGCTTTACTGATTTTTATTGCTTTCTTTGTTTTATTACTATTTATTCTTATTTAAAGCTTTAGTGTAGTTATTACTATTTTTATTATTTTTATTTATTTCTGTAATTTTTCAAATCTTTATGATTTATTATTTTTATTATTTATTAAAGTGATTTATTTTTATATTTAATTATATTTTTTATTATTATTTTTTAATTATTTATTATTTATTATTATATTATTATTTATTATTTATTATTTATTATTAAAGGGAGGGATATTACAAATGACTAAGGTTGAACATGATGTTTCCAACATGGCTAGCTATGAGGCAGGATGAAGAATCTCCTTAGAGAGATGTCTAAGCATGATCTAGATATCACATGGGTACATTGTGATGACAAAGAATCCCATATATATACAGTTGGGACCAGGGACTCTCATATATTGAGACATTTAGAGACAAGCTTAGGCTTGTGGTTGGAACCTCCTTGAGAGGGAGGATGATTATGGTACCCTTTGTTGATTTATATGATTATGATTATGATTATTATTTATATTCTGACATGATATTTGATTTGATGTCCTGTATGAATAGGAAAAAAATTCTATTGAGACAAGAAGATACCAAATTTGAATATGATGAGAGAAACACTGATCGAGGGCACTGAGCCAACTCTTCCTCCCATGTTTGAGCTCCTAGATTGAGGATTTGAGATGGGAGGCTCCTAGGGTTGAGGGAACTCTAGACAATAGGGTACTCACCTATCTGTTACCCATAAGGGTTGAGGATGTTTCTCCCCTATCTTTATAGAGTCGAAGAATGATGCTCCCATGTCTAGTATTTGTATACACTAGTTGATATCATACCCACAAGTAGGGCTTGTTGGGAATACCACTCCTTGTCTAGCCAACGAGTTGAGAGTGTATTTGGGGTGTACGACCCAAGGTGATTATGATGCAAGTGTTCTACCACATGACTACTGAGAGTCATTATTGGGAAGATCAGTAGGCAATAGGATTGGGCTGATATTTACTCCCATTTTGATATTTTGAGTTGAGGTTGAGCTCTCCAATGACATTCCAGGGTCGAGATGTGCTCCTTAGTGTGTTCGGATATCCTATTGCTAGATATGGGGTCATAGTAGTAGCCCCCCCATGAGATTCTGGGTTGAGTAGTAGCTCCTCGATGTTGTTCCAGGTTGATATGTGCTCGCTGATGATATTCTCTCTAATGATGATTGATGATAATAGCCCGTTGGCAGAGATTTTAGGTAGCATCGTGATGGATAGAGGATGGTAGCTTGAGCTCCCCTTCAGTAACAAATTCTTCTTCTAGATTCAAGAATTTTCAACAAATGAGATGAAACAATCAAGAGATAAGAATTAAGCAAGAGATAGACCAAGAGGTACATTGACGATTCAAGATGATGAGATACTTGAGATGGACATGGCATGATGACTACATGACAGAGATGATACATGATGATACATGATGACACTTGAAGATACCAGAATGGCATATTGATTGATGGAAAGATATTGACAATTGGAATTCTCCCTAGTTGAGAGGGAGTGTTAATTTTTTCAATTGCGGTAAAATTCCACCTTGGGTAGCTTAGATGACATATGATGATTGCATTAGATTCATCTTTTCGATAGGACCAAAATCAACCTAAAGATCACCCAATTTGGTGAAGTGGAAGTTGAGTTTTGAATTATTTTATTCATACATGTATTATGGAATGGGTCGACCCTAACCACATGTGTAACTGCTTGGGTCAACCTTAACCCCAAGTGGACCCTTAGGAAAGCCTATAAATAGAAGAGACTTCAAGATATTTTGAATACATTTGATCAAGCTATATTCTCTTCTCTTATTGTCTTGGTTCACATAGGTTCGATGGAAGGGGTTTGCACAAGGGTCTGAAATCACAGGCGTAAGGCTCGCTCTAACTTAGGGTTTTCTGGTTTCTAGACATTGGCACAAAACATGCCATTTTAATCCCTAGATCCTGGCACACAATGGTCATGATAGTGTCCAGAGAGACCTAGATGCTGGCACAGAGGCTTATGGGAGCATCCAGGGTTTTAGAGGTGAATCTGGAAGTGTCGATCCCTGGACGCTTGTACAGAGTGGTCCTGAGAGCATCCAGGTTTTCCTAGACGCATGCACAATAACTACAAGGAAACATCCAAGGGTTTATGGGTAGATCTGGTAAATTTTTCCTTAGATGCATGCATTGAATGTCTGGGAGTGTCCGGGCTGCCATAGATGATGGAATACAGGTCATAGAGAGTATCCATGTCTGCTATTTTTTCTTGCTCAGCTCATCCTCCTTGCAGCCGAGACTCAAATATGAAATTTCAGTATTCTGAAGATTCTTCATAGTGACAACAATGATCAATAGTTTCCAATAGTAGTCTATATTTAGTTTGTGACAAAACATTACATCCATCAGTATGATGGTTTTGTTTTCAATCATGATTAGATATCTTTCATGGATATCATAGTGGTTTAGTTGCATAGACAAATTTATGGCTCATCTTACTCTCTTTTGTTGTATCATTTGATGAAAATATAAGAAGAATAATATCTGCAAGGGTTTTTCCAATAGTGGGTTTTCCTGGTCTTAGACCAATCCTGGTGTCTCTATGTGTATGCATGATTTTCTTCTATTGTTCCTTTTATGTTCTGTTCCATTGATGATGATGATGATGATGATGTTTTTATTTCTATATAATTGCATATGTTGATGAATATTGATGTAAATTTGAATAATGTAATGAAGATAAGGGTGAACTTAATGTATTAATGATGAAATGTAATTATCAAAGAAAGGAACAATGTAGCCATATGGAAAATTAATATTTCCTACTTCACATGCATCCACGTACTCTGCTTCAACACTACTCAATGTAATGGGATCATACTTTCTAATCATCCATGAGATCATGGAAGATACCAAACTAAAGCATCCACCAGTAGTGCTTCTTCCATCGGTCTCACTACCACCCTAATCAGAATCTGTGAACCCAATCAACTAGAATTCCTTTCTATTGTACTTTAGACAGTGATGTATTGTTCTAGGAAGATATCTCATTATATGCTTGGTAGCTATCCAGTGATCATGATGAGGCTCTAACTAAAATTGACTAAGAATGTTCAAAACAAAGCATATACTCAACCTAGTATTTATCAGATACATCAAAGAACCCACCAACTGATGATAGGAGGTAGGATCCATGAGACTTGAGTCAGAGCTCCTCAAATTCTTGATATTGGTTATCATAGTAGTAGTCATGGGATTGGAATCCATCATCCCATTTTTTGCAACAATTTGATGATATACTTTCCTTGCCCCAAATATATCTCCCCAAGATTTTTCCAAACTTTCAGACCTAAGTAATAGTGCATCAGTCCTAGATCCTTCATCTCAAATTCAGTTGTCAGCATCTTCTTGCATTCTTTTATTCTTCTATCCATTCATGTAATGAATAAATCATCCAGATATAATATAATTATCATTGGCTCATTACTCGCAACCTTGATGTAGAGATTTGGATTAGCGGAACCCTTCACAAACCCAATTATTAGAAGGTATGCATCCATTCTTGCGTACCATTCCCTGGGAGCTTGCTTCAAACCATATAGGGCCTTCTTGAGTCTATATAAATGAGTATCTTTTCCATTTACCTCAAAGCCTTCAAGTTTCTTAATATATACTTCCTCATCGATGGTCCCATTCATAAATGTTGTCTTCACGTCCATTTGATGGATATTCCATCCCATTGTAGCATCCAATGAAACCAAAGATATAGTGGTTGTATACCTTACACTGGGTGAAAAGGCGTCTTCATAATCTATCCCTTCCTTTTGAGAGAAACCACTGGCAACAAATTTGGCTTTGTATTTATCTATACTTCCATCAACAATGTGTTTGATCTTGTAGATCCATTTTGAGGTGACAACCGATTCGTCAGTAGGTCTAGGAATGATTTCCCAAACCCCATTCTTCATGATGGATTGATATTCTTCATGCATATATTTCTTCCATACTTCTTGATGATAATCTTCTTCAAATATAAATGGTTCGGCTTCAATTACTCCTATCATATATGAAGCATATCCAAAATATTTCTTCGACCTTTTTCCTTCTCTAAAGGTTCCTTTCGTAATTCCATGTCCTTCAGCATCTTTAAGAATAGATTTTAACCAATTCGGCCTCTTCCTTGCATTTGATATGATAACATGTTGAATAGGCTCACTTGGTCCTTCTTCTTCTTCTTGAATTGTTGAAGGATTGTCGGGTTGTACTTCTTCTTCTTCAGATATAGGTGGATCTTCATCATCGGAATCAATAGGAATATCCTTGGATCTTTTGTAGGCTTGATTTTCATCAAATATAAAATCCCTACTTACTTCAATGTGTCTCCCTTCCTTTGATGTAGATTCTTTATTGAGGAGAGACTATATCCAACGAATATCCCTTTGATGCTTGTAGAATCTACCATCTTTCATTTGTCCTTTGGAATGTGGATATAGGAAGAACTCCCAAAGATTCAGAGATGGTCCATACTTGGCTTCTTTCTTGTGAATGCTTCCTCGAGTGTCATATTTTCAAGAATTCTATGAGGACTTCTATTTTGAATATATACAGTTGTCTACTTCTCCCCATAGAAATTTTTGGTAAGCCTTGATCAAGGAGCATTGTTCATACACCTTCTTCAATTTTCATATTCTTTCTTTTAGCCACTCCATTTTGAGCAGGATAGTATGGAACTATAAGCTCCCTCTTAATTCTTGCTTCTTTACAATATGCAATCAATTCTTTAAAAGTATATTCTCCACCATTGTCGAATCTCAAAGTCTTTATTTCCTTTCAGTTAGGGTTTCCACTTCACATCTAAACTCCTTGAATTTCTCAAATACTTCATCCTTTTTCTTGAGAATGTAGAGCCATGTCTTTCTAGAGTGATCATCAATAAATGTTACATAGTAAATATGACCTCCAAGTGATTTGTCATACATGGGCTCATACATGGGCCCACACACATCGGAATGTATCAGGTCTAATATTTCTTTAGACCTTGTTTCATTATTTGAAAATGGTTTTCGTGTATATCTTCGTAAAGAGAAACCCTTGAAAACTCCTTCACGATCTTCTTTAATATCGGGGATGCCATGAGCTAGATGTTTAAGAGTGGGAATGACCTTGTAGTGAAGATGACCATATCTTCTATGCCACAGCTCAATGGGATTGATTTCCATATGAACTAGGGCTTGAGGAGGTGGTGTAATGACTCTATACAAGCTTCCTTCATGAACTCCAATAACCTTAGCGTCATCCATGAATATTTTCCCCAAACCAAGACCTTTCCATCAACAAAAGAAACTCTATCCCCTTTATCTTCTAAGCAAGACATTGAAATTTTTTTTTTTGCCAAACCTGGAACATATAGTATGTTGTTAAGATGTAGTTTCGCTCCATTCTCCAACTTCAAAGATGTTGATCCCAAGCCTCTAACATCATAGCTTTTGTTGTCTCCCAATTCCACTACATGATAAGATGGTTCCTTTGATAGAGTTTGAAGTTACTTAATTTCCCCTGTCATATGCCTTGATGATCCACTATCAATAATCCATGCATTATCATCATTAAGTGATCTTGTAAGTGCAGTTAAGAACCCTTGACTTTTGACCTTGTTGAATAAGTAGTAGACAATCTTCTTGATCCATCTTCCCGTAGTACTGAATTCTATTCTTATCATAGAGGGAGTAATCATTTCATTCAATATAGCGAAGTGATCTTAAATCTTATTCAACCTTAGCTTTGATACCATTTTGGGAAATCAATGCTCGTAGAATTAGGGTTAGATTTCTCTTTCTTGATAATTACTTTTGAATTATGTTGGCTTATTTTACTTATTTGTTATATTATCTTTCATCAAGCAATTACCAAATTATTTTTTTCCCAAGAAAAAGCACAAATTTCATTAATAAATAAGAAAATTACATATTGTATCATTAGCGTGAGTGAAATGCATAAATCAATAGTAAATGGACTAACCATTCAAATGAGTAAAGTTTCTTATAGTTCAATATTTACAATAAAAATCATAATATTTACATATATATGTAAATAATAATTGTTTAATAAGTGCATAGAGACAGATAAAAATGCAATTAAAATGATGAATGACCTATGCAGATCATTCTGATATAAACCCATCCAACTTAATGAATGGTTGGTGGAAAAACTAGTAGAACTCCTGATCTTGGAATTCTTGAATAAACCACTGCCCCCTGATTTGTTGCGTGACCTCCATGGAAAGAAAATTAACGACCAAATTCCTTTCGCTATATATATATGAGAGAATATAATAAAATCGAAATGTGATTTTAGAGTGATGACTTCATCCAGTAAGCCCCTGAGTGTGTGCAAGTGACAATGATATACAGAGTTGATCTAGTTTATAACAAGCTTTGAGTCCCCATAGATCTGAATTATGTGGTAGTTTTGTTCCAGATAAAAAATCAGAAGGTATCTGAGACAACTTATTTCAACATAGTTGTTGGTGCCTCTCCCTAGACCTACTTTGATCTTGAAGTAATGTGAATCATTAATGTGAAGTACCCCCCCCCCCCCCCACATTCAGTGATATGTGTCGACCCATATAAATAAGCCCAGGGGATATTCTTATTGATTACTTATAGAGTGATGACCTTGGCAAGGTGGTGTCCAAAATCCTGAAGGATCAAATGATAAATAACAACAATATAGTTGTAAGTGGCTGTCCAATGGGTCATTGCATCCTGAAAAATAATGTGATTCCTGGTCAGCTTGATACCCCAACATACAATCGGAGGGAGGTTTCTAATTTTTTGTGTAGCAACAATATTCCACCAACTTTTCCAGGCACCATATAGATGAGGCCCATCCCATCTGAGCACAATGTTAAGGGAGGCAGTGATCTAGAATCACACCTGTCTATCCATTGGACAATGGAGGAATAGGTGATCAATATCCTTAGCATTTTCCTTGCAAAGGAAACATCTAGATGGACCATGAAAGGAACGCTCCATTAGATTGACCTCCATGGGAACTTTATTCGATAATATACACCACATAAAGAGATGGGTTTTGTGAGGAACCTTAAGCTTCTGTAGCAGGCGCCACCACCAGCTCACCTCTACCGGATCTAGTGTATTAATTAGTGCAACCTATCCATCCTTGGGGGTTTATCGACGATGTGGATTATTTTCCCAAGTGATTTCATCTTCTTGTAAAATAATCTTGATGTTAGCTTCCTCTAATGCACTAATAAAATGATGACACACCCTGCTCCATCTTACTGGAATCCCAACATATAGTGCATTAAATCATTTCTGGGAGATCCAGTTTGAGTTTCTAACATATGTTATATGAGAGAGATGGGTGATGCCATTCGTTGCAAGGATTTGTCGAAGCTCCAGTGGTAGTATGTGTGCATTACCACATCCAGACCAGGCATCTATACCCAGTCACACCTGCTCACCATTTCCAATTCACTAAGCCAGTCCTTCCTTAATGATACAAATAGACTAGGAGATAGCCTTCTAGATGATAGATGCACCAATAATTCTCTGGGTTGGCCTACGAATCCAATCCATTATAGGTAGAGGGTGAATGTATTTAAAATATGCCACCTCTTTCTATAGACTATCCGATGTTATAATATGCCACCCCATCTTTGCAGTGAGTGCATTTGCAAATAAGTGCAGTGCTTTACACCCCATCCACCCCATTTTTTTAGTTTCCTAATTCTGTCCCAACGAACATAGGCAAAATTCCTCCCAACATTTTCCCCCGCCATAAGAAACAACTACAAATTTGTTGAATTTTGTTTATTATGCCTTTTGGTATCCAGACAAGGGTCATCCAATATATTGGGATGGCCTCCAGTACATATTTGATTAGGGTGAGCCTACCCACTCTGGAGAGCCATCTCTGTTGCCAGATGTTAATGCATCCTTCAATTTTTGCAATGAACCATGAGTAGTCTGCAATACGATAACCATTTGGCTTGAGCTTGAATCCGAGGTATTTGAGACCTGTCTCCAGTTCTTGCCTAACAAATTGAAAATGAGGTATAACATGTATTTTCTCATTTTGTGAGCATGACACCAACAAGATGGTGGATTTGTTGAAGTTGGGCTCCATACCTGTAGCTTTACAAAACAAGGATAGAATTTTCTTGTAACAAGTGGTATCACGGATAGAACCATTTAAAAAAATAAGAACATCATCTACAAATAATAGATGTGAAAGATAGGAAACTTCAGATATCTTTCCACCTCCCAGTGATCCATCAGCACGGGATTTTGTTAATAGTCTACTTAACCCCTCCATGATCAAAATAAATAACAATGTTGATAATGGACATCCCTACCGTAGACCACATTCATCATGAAAAAACCTAGATGTAGCCCCATTGATGAGAATGCTATATGATGCAGATGTGAAACAATACATGATCAAATTTATGAAAGAGTGAGGGAAACCAATATGGGTAAGAAAAAGTTGAAGATATGTCCAACTGGCTTGGTCAAAAGATTTTTATAGATCAATTTTTAGAATGATACTCATAATTTTCTTAATCTTGATCAAATGGATCCCTTCTTGTGTTGTTCCAATGGCTTCATGTATATGGCGTTGATTTAGGAAAGCGAATTGTTCCTTGGAAATAATATTAGCTAAAATAGGTTTAATGCATATAGAAATAATTTTTGAAATAATTTTGTATATACAATTGCATAAGGATATGGGACATTAATCGTCAAAGGTTTGAGGGTGATCAACTTTAGGAATGAGAGCAATAAAGGTCGAGTTGAAATCTTCATACATCTGACCATATAGTCTACAATCCTCAATAGCCAATAGTAGATTAGGCCCAATATGATCAAAGAAGGTAAGGTAAAATTCCATGGGCCATCCATCAGGTCTTGGGCTTTTATCTCTTTTGAACCATTTCAAGACAACTTCAATTTCCCCCAAAGTCACTGGTTCATTTAGAGATTCTGTATCATCTGCCTCCACAAATCTAGGTATCGATTCAACAATGCGAAGTATCTCAACAATGGTAGCTTCCATAGGCGCTTTTAACATATGTGAGAAACATTTGATGCCCATATTTGCAAGCTGGTTGAAAGTGTTGGCCTCCCTACCTGTCTGATCCATTAAAGTCTAGATTGTGTTACTTATTTTCCTCCCCCTAGCACATTGTTGAAAGAACTTTGAGTTTTCGTCCCCAACCTTTAGCCAAATAACTCTTCTCTTTAATCTCCATGTCTCCTCTTGTTGTCTCATGAGGCAGATCTTTTCAGTTTCCAATATTATTAGATGGTCCTTAGTTCCAGTGGTTTTATAACTTTCAATACCCAAGTTTTCCTGCTCCATAATGTCAGATCCAATTTTCTGAATTGTGGCCTCATCCTTTTTCTTTTTTTCTTTGGCCCATCTAATGATTTTTTGTTTGATAGGATCAAAATTTCTTGCAATCACTTCATCCGATTGTAATCCTCTTGCTACTTTTATTTGAATAAAGCTATTCTTGTTTCCTTCCATATTCTTGTGTATTTGTTTATATATGCTTGTATATGGTTAATGCACATCTGGTCCTGCATTATTTATGAACTTAGATCCTTATTTCTTGCATAGCAGTATGCTGTTGTGATTCTACAGGTCCTTTTGAAGCTGAGCATACAAAGAGCGAGTGGCAAAACTCTATCAAGAAGGAGAGGAAATCAAGCGCAAGACTCAGGTCATCCCTCTTGGTTCTCCTCTCATCTATTTTCATAAAAGGAATCAATAGTAGACTTTGATTGTTTGTTTCTAAGATATCCACCCATCTTAGTGGGAATAGCAGCATCTGTGTGGACACTATTCCCATATAACAATAATCTAGAATATGCCAAGGAATAATATCCCCAAGCTGGAGCCAATAACTCTCCACCATACCTTCTCGCGTGTCCAAGTGCACTAGTATCTTGGCTATGACCATACATCCGATATCAATGTAGGAATTGTCAAGGTCCAAATAGATTCCAAGATCATCCCTGATGCATCTAAAAATCTCCTTAGACCAGAATTGTAATGGTAGCCTTGGGAGCCTTACCCAAATTGGCCCGCCCCCAATTTTTCCTTCTTTGGGTTGAAAAGGGGCGACCATCTCTTGAGCAACACTAGAGTCATATCAATATGCTAGTATCTTGTTAGAACCTAACTAGCTAGTTTCGGCTGTGGGAAGATAAGTGTGAACCATCCTCGGGTCATGTTAATAACCGCTGGAAACTGGTCCATTAAGTGACCCCAAATCTCCATAGTCCACTTTTTTAAACATGCAAGAGTATAGTTTTAGCCCCAGAATCTTCCAACCAATACTGTGCTTTCCATGAGAGCTACTTGGGCCATCCTGATTCCTTCACCAAATACCAACAGACGCCCCCTTTCACACACCTTGGAGCACTTGGATTTTTTATTCCCTCCTAACATTTGAGCCTGAGCTACCAACGATTGCCCATCCTCCCCCTGTTGGTTATCGTTCGAGTATGAAGCTCTATTGTCCTCTGGCCCCAGATCTTGTCGAGTGATTCCATCGAAACATCCAAAAATGTGGGAAGTAGGAGCAAGTCTCAAACCTCAAGGGTTAGCTCTAGATGCACCTAGTGCGCTATAAGTCGGATATACGCCCTCACAAGTGTCGATAACTAAAGTGCTTGCACCTCCGTCTTCCATACATGATACACCCTATATATTCGTCACAAATCCTTGTTTCTCATGTGCCCAATACTGTAGTTCTATAGGCGAAGGGATATTAAAGAAAGGTTGAGCCTGTTCCTCCCTTAGATTGAGTAAAACCTCATTAATTGTAGGTCTCGGTTGTGTAAACCCTAAACCATTTAGGGTAGCCTCCATCTCCTCCATTTCTGAGTTATATGCAGGAACCTGGGCCTCTAGTGACAGGTGCGGTTCCGGTGGAACCCTTCCATGTGACTTATGTCTCTCTTCAACCCATATTTGGGATGGATCCATGGTATCAGATGAGTAATCTACTAATTCCTCATCCATTCAAACAATGTTTTCTGCTCACAGGTTATTGTTCCTAAGTTGTTGTTCACAACCCCCTCGACAAACGATAAACCTACATCAGCTATCCGCAACCTCCACCATTTGATTCTAAGTTGTTGACCCTGATCTCCCACGGGTCCAATAAACCGTCAAAAAATGTCGCAGCTATAAAACCTGAAAGGTCAATCCACCCAATGGTTCTCTTCCATAACTTGCTTGTTTTACTGTTCACACCTCCCAGTGTAATAATAAATCTCCTCCTATCCTCTCCAGGGTAAAAATGGGTTATCCATGTTGTTCACTGTCGAACTGTCGACCTAGGGTTTCAAACCTTTTCGAACCCCCATTTTCACCTTATATATGCATGAAGATTACAAAAAACACAAGACATAAGATGTAGGCACTGTTCTAGGGAAAAACCCCTATCTAAGGGAAAACCCAGTCAATAGTTTTTCCTGAGACTCTTCAACCTAGACATAGACCTCCTCCACACCAAGTCAACCTTTCCTTCTTCGATTCAACCTTCGACCTAGCAACATAAACACTTCAACCCCAACAACTTAGACTTGGTAGCTTTAGGCGGCAACTGGCAGCATCAACAACTTCTACCTTGACAAAGATACTTTGATCTCCTAAAGTAGCCCAAACGAGAGAGAGAGAGAGAGAGAGAGAGATCCTAAAGCTCTAATTTTGTCCTTCCCTTCCTTCTTGACCAAAATCACACTCCTTTTAGCCTCCTTCTTTAACTTTGCACCTTTCCCAACTCTTTCTTGGATGTCTAACTTATGAGAGGGAGTGTGTCTAAATGAATTTGATCTACTCCAATATATAGGATTTTGGTGAGGTTGAATTGCCTAGTTGAGGCCAAATTGATCTCCTTGAGGTAAACTTGGTGTGGTGGTTACATAGTTCATCTTTAACTCAAAAATAATTCTTTTTACATCGTTCAAAAGCCCAAAAAGGGTCTCATAAAATATACAATGACTCTAATGAATAAATATTAATCCTAGGAGTCCACATTCGGGACTTTGAATAATAAAATGATGAACCAAGCATCAAACCCATGCTTTAATAACTCATTGTAACAATAATAAATTTTTTTTTGAGAAATACATTTTATGAAGACCGAAACTGGTTACATTTTTCAACACACACAACTTTATATGTACATAGTACCACATATGAAACATGCACACAACACCATATGTACATAGTACTGCATATGCAATGTGCACACAACACTATAGGTATAACATGCACAACAAATACACAAAAATAGTACTGCACATATAGAGACCACACACTGACTCTACCAAACAACCTTGCTTCTAGTGTCTTTCCACTATTCATGCTTGTTCCAACATGTCATTGATCACATTGCTTTTATTCTACTAACATATCCTTCAACATAACATGTCCTTAACATATACATAGACATAGTATAATCACATAATATCAATTCATATCCACATGATACTAACCTCATAAATCTATCAGGGATAATCTTCCCGCTTGATTCCTCATAAACCAGGAACCCCTTCATGCCATCTGCCTTCATAAGCAATAATTCGTCCACAAGAATGATTCTTGACGACCCTCTCAAACAACGACATACATACATACATGCATACAATTATACATATAAAAATAAACATAAAACAATTATGATCCCTTACGATCCTGTTAGATAATGGCATACATATATACATATATATAATCATTAGCATTAAGAAATCATCATTCCTGACGACCCTGTCAGACAACAACGTATGTACATACATATATAGACATCATCATAATCATAGTCACAACATAATTTCCAGATATCATAAGGTTTAGGTTAAGATAACTTCTTTTATTCGTGCATCACATGTACAACATCAAGAACAATAGTTCCCAACATAGCTAAGGCATCTGATACCTCAAATCCATTCACTTTTCCTTTCACGGTTACCTTCCTCATGACTATCCTGCCACCATCCATTTATCCCAATGGACCTAACAATCCAATTGACTGTCATAATATTACCTTCAACTTCCCTTTATTCATGCACCGAGCTTCATCTGGGTCTTACATTATCTGTTGGGTTTCTTTCAGCTCTCCCTGAGCTCCATTAACTTTCCTCTTTCCCCAACCAATTCCCAAGACCCTCAAACATAAAAGGAAAGAAAAAAACAAACCAAAAGAAAACCAGGGAAAACCAATAGCCATACGACACCACAACAAGTAGCATGGCCATGCAACATATACAATTAAAACTGCAAATCAAGCGCAAACAAGTCATAAGGCATCAAAAGTACAAAACTAGCAACAAACACCATGACTCAATCCCCATGAGTTGCCAATGCTTCTAAGGGAAAGCTCGACTTGATCCTTTTTCAATATTTCATGAGAGTCTTTTTGTTAATTTTGAGATAACATGTTCTTATTATGAGACAATTACTTCAGAGATCAATATAGTGTAATTTTCATTAACAATAACATAAGATATTATTATCAAGATAGTAACTGAAGAAAGGGCAGACAAAATATGTAGAGGACAAGCCAAGACAAGAGTAAACATGAATATGGCTCAAGCCAGGGAAAAACCTCAAGATGGGGAAACCCTTCATCAATTCTTCTTATTATTAATGTCAAATGTTCAACAAAGAAAGAGAGAGAGAGTACAATCAATGTCAAGATTGAAATGCCAGTATGATGACTAGAACCAATAAACATATGCCAAAGAGAAGCTTGGTTCTATTCAATTAATGTGTCCTTACTAATTATGATGAGCCAAAAAAAAACAGTTCACTTAAACATGTACATATCCCGAGGATTATAATGGACTTGGTTAGGGCACACACTAGCCCTAATTTGCAACAACAAATATTGTGAACACCCTTAAGACAAGCTTCAAAATATTCATTTACTATCCTTGTGACTACAACCTAGATAGAACTTCCTTCTAGGCATCTCGGTCTCGCTCAAATAGTGGTTTGAATCATCTGTAACTACAAGAGGGTCTGTAGTCTAGTCATGGTAACAATTTTTGCCCTAAAATAATTCTCAACGTGCTCCAACCCATCTAGAATTCCTCCATTCAACCTCATCCTCTTGCTTAGGGGGCACTACCTACTTTATAGCCCAACCCTGTGATTGCTCCTCTACTTCAATCTCGGGCCTCTGAAAGAGAGTATGTATCAAAACAGACTCCAACACTTTTCGTCCTAGCTTCTTCAATATGTGGTTACCTCAGAGATATAATCGAGCCCTTTTTGGATTTTCTAAATAAGGTTGAAATCACCTCTATATATACCAATCGTTGGAGTTGAAGAGGCATGACTTTTGAGCTCCTTGAGCCAAGATATAGGTGAGGTCGACCTTATTAATTTACATGAGAGAAACATAAATTTAAAAATTCACTTTTGCTTATCCAAATTTGACAATATTTAGATTGATTTTGGTCCTCTCGAAAAGAGGAATTCAATGATAAAATAATATTCCCCAAAGTAGTTGTACAAAGTGGAATTTATCCCTAGTTGTCAAATTCAACACTCTTTTTCCATGCAATCCCCTTCATCATACTGCCATAAACACGTAATTGTCAGTGCACAAATAAACATAACAATATCCCATCTATCTTACCTTGTTGTGCCAAGCAGGTTTCCTTATAATTGAACACATCCATGCCATCTCTCAAGGGACTCCAATTCTCTTGGTGAATCCATCTATAACTAGAAACCAACTATTATACCTATACAATACATGTTCGGGAATATAACACATCCACATCATGTCAGACAACATCAAGGTTAAGAAAACTTGTATTCATGCAAAGCATTCATTCTTTTGGAAGTGTAGTTTCCAAACAAAACCAAAGGAATTTTCACCCAATTCCTTTCTTTTACCTTTTACCTTGCTGCAATTGAGTCTTATTAGGTGCTAACACATCACACATCTATTAGTTATATAAACAAATAAATTGTTACCTTATCACGTTAATACCAAGCATATTGCCTTCCAATTGTTCACACATGTCAGCCACATGTTCCAAAGATCAAAACATTGTGTCTATTAATTTGAAATCAACATTTATGAAGACTAAAAACCATGCCATAATCTGCAATTAACTCACAATCATAGTCATAATACTAAAACTAGCACCCACTTACACTTAAGTCCATATCAACTATCTAAGCACATATTGTATTAGTACAACCATCTTAAAACAAGATCATTCCTTCATGCAATCTGATAGACATATACTCATACCATGAAATTAATAAAATATTCAAACAACCTATAAACATAACATGTTAGATAAACCAAATAGATGACATAATCAACTCATACTTCAATGTATATTAGGGGAGGCTATCACATCTGCCAAGTTAGTCCATAACCATCTGCACAAGCCAATCTAGATTAGCACGATACATATAACATCAAGATCTTAACCACAATGACCATAATCATCATGTGTATAACCACAATGCATATAACAACAAATTACTACCGTGCAAGATTAATTGATGCATGTGTATATGACCACACTAATCAACTAACATCTATCATGCATGTAACCACAACAACAATAGAATGGCATGCATGCATGTAACCATAATGCATATAAAAACCATTAACCAACATACCTACATGCCCAACATACAGACTTGTATGATGATCTTATCTTACCCTGAGGTATAGTACTGTACCCTTGCCTTGATAATCTTCTTCTCCTACTCCATCTCAGCCAACATATCAACATCATAACATACCAACAACATTATGATGATACAAACTAGAACAATGACTATCACAATGCATGCATGCATGACAAACACATTCTGCCCATCCAGTCCAAGTGTTTGAACTTGGGAGCTCTGATACCACTCAGTAGTATCATATATTGCCCAAAGGGAATGGAACTCACTCTGATACCACTCTGTAACTATCCTCCTCCCACACTTACCCAAGTTCACTAGTCCACCAGGGTAAATATGTGACAAGGAGTTATTATGATATGACTCAACCTCCTAAGTACAATTAAGGAATTGGAGTCGATAAACCGAAACCTTACTGACCTTCCCTAGGAGCTACAAGACCCACATGAACTAAACCACCCCTCAAAGTGCCCAAAACCTGAGTCAGATTGATCTTTCATTGACCTGAACTCCTAGTCGCATGTACAATCTTGCATCCATGTGATTGTAGGCCTCCAGTCACATGCATAAGCCTGCAAGGGAGCGACTACAATACCAATTTCTAAATTTTGTGCTTGCAACCATGAAATATGTGCCACCTTTTCAGGGCTAGACTCTATATCAATGCCCAGAACTTGATGAGATTTTCCAAAACAATAAATGACACAAAGACAAAGCCTCTAACTCAAAACTTGATCAAGGACTTGACCTAACCAAGCCTAACCATGACATACATTTCATCAAACATATTACGAACATGTAATCTACAGGTCATGAATGCATATATGAACATAGGAGTCTGAAACTTATATGAGATCATCAAGAAGGTCTAATGCCCTCTCATAACAGTTGCAATAACACTTGTTAGTTCATGCATTTATCAACCATTCATATATTCATCGAACATGTTAATAGCCATAAACAAAATAAATCATATAACCAACATATAACCAACAAATAACCAACCTATAAACCATAAAATAACCAACATATAAACCATGGAAACTCAACCATAAGATCACCATCATAATCAATACATATGCTCATAGATCACAATAGAAAATACCTCTTATTAATATATGAAAATGTCAACTCAGTCAAGGACTTCCACATACCACCCAACCATAGATTGGGCTGAACGATCATTCTTTCAACCAATCACCCCTGTGCCTATTCTAAGCATGAATGTGGGATCTCATGGATCCACCTATTCCCTTGCACTCTCCTGCTTTCATTTTCCTTATTTTTCCAAATCCAATGAAAACTAGAGTGCTCCAAGCACACTCTAATAATGCTCTAAGAATACTCTAAGTGTGCAAGAGTAAGAGAGAATGAGAGAATAGAAGAAAGATTCAAAACTGAACTTACAAAAGCTAACCAGCCAAAAGCTAACACAGAAAAAGCTATGAATTGATCCTTAGAAGCCTTTTTATCACTGAGGCCTCTAAATTTTTCACTTTCCTTTAATTTTCCTTCAATTTCTCTCTCATCCAAATATTTGACCTTTCACCTTCATTTTTTCTATTTTCCATTATTTTCATAAATAAATGTTAATTAATGTCTTTTTGTTTTTCCAATACCTTTGCCAATTTCCATAGCCATAATAAACCGAAGTCACACGCACTAAGATATTTTGCCCGCCATTCAACTTGGAATATGTGTCCCATGACCTTGGTCTTATATTTTTTTACATGGAAATTCAACTAGGGTTGCTATAACCCCAAATCAAAACCTTTTCCATTTGGGATGGTGGATCTGACTTGTTCTATTTGGTCCAGTTACCCGTTCACCAAGAACTAGCTTAAAGTTAACCTAGCCTAAACTAACTGTTATTCTAATCTAATCCTAATGTGCTAACCTATATGTAATACTAATTGTTAAGCTTATAATATATTATGCTACATAGGTGTTAATACTACATTACGATTAATTTTATGTGATTTAATACTTATTTTCTATATTATGCTTATAAGATTATATTAATATTACCTATACCATGTTAATATATCCTAAATAAATTAAATAAGTTATGTTAATGGTTGCCAATTATATAAATCAAGTATAACTTATAATCTATATTATATATAGAATATGTATTAAAATGTTATTAATTTACTATTTTAATTTATAATATTATATATATTTAATTTAAGATTGACAAAATACACTAATATTATCTTAACATTTATACTAATATTATTATTAAATATTATCTTAAATTAATACTATTTCTCTAATATATTATAACACTAAAATATTGTTACAATATAACCAAATACTACTTATACTAGTTAATCATATGTAAGTTAATTAGTTAATATAATATTCTAAATATCATATAAATCTAATATAATCATAATTGACTATGCTATAATTTAACTATATATAAATAATATTATACTTATTACCAAAAGTTAATCTAACTAATTAGTTTCACTAAATGTATTATGATAGTACTCCTACACTACTTTATTATTCCATACTATAATATAATTGTATTAAAACGTTAAACTTGAATAAATATTATTATTAAAATGCATGTGTTACAAATTCATTAGTTCTATAATTGTATGTTACAAATATGGTAAAATGTCATTTTTCCAATGCAAATTATTGTACAGAATTATTCAAAAATTCCTTATGATTGATCTTTGATAATTTCAATAAGAATTTAAGATCAATACTAAGGTAAGATGACTAAAGAAGAATACGGAAAAAAGGAGTTGCTTGAGAGAGACGGAGAGCACTTTGGCAAAAGGAAAATGTTTTCTTCGGTTAAAGTTGTTATGAATTCAGATTTAGAGAAAGACTTAAAAGTTTATAAGTATCTTGCTGTCTCGGGAATAGCCCTGGTTTGCAAGAAAAAATTATAGAAAATGGAGATTTATAAGTGCAAATAAAAACTAAACTAATAAAATGTGAGGGAAAAAAAATAAAAATAGTTATTTTTCTATTCACACATTAAATTAGAAAATAAATAATTTTTTCACGAGTTTTATTCATGAAACAAATAATTGTTTCATGAGCAAAATTTACAAATATTATAAAAGTGTGAAGGTCCCAAATTCTGAGAAAATCACCATAAAGATACCAAACTCGTAAGAATACAAAGTTTAAAATGAATTATGTAATCACACAATTCAATTTATAAATCTCCCGAAAAGATAGAATAACCGCAATTGATTACTCCAAAAGAAACAATTTTTTATAGCAAACAATGTAATCTATCAAACGACTATTTGTTTTTTTAGGTAGCAAAAAATCTTCTGATTTTGAAAATTGCTGATTTAGAATACACTTTTCTTTTAGCATATTTCTGACATTTTAGATTCTCTTATGTATCAAGTATGAACATTATTTTTAAAATGTTAGTGATTTTCATGTTGATTTTGAAAAGTATTGATACAACATCAACCCCTTTTTTTAGAACACTTATTTTTGACACTTTAAATTTTCTAATGTATTAAGTGTGGATAGTTATTTTTTAAATTTAACAAATTTTTAAGTAGTCGCCATCTTTTTCTTCTTCTTCTTCCCTGAGATATTTACTTTGAAGTGTTTTTAGGTTTGTGTTTTTTGTTTTTCTTTTCATTTTTTTTGTAGTTAGATCTTTGTTTTTTTCATAGTATATTTTAAAGTTACGATTTTCTATATATGTTTCTATCGTTAATTAATATTTCAATTCACAACAAATAATTGTCACTAAAAAAAAATCATTTTTAACATTTGACATAAAAATACACATTTTGAGACAGTTTTGCTAAAAATAATGTCAAATAAATGATTTTTATGGGAAAAGTGTAACATAAAAAGTTAAAAATAACAATTTTTATGAATTTTATGTCAAACAATTATAATAATTACAATTTTTTTTTCAAAAAATAATGATTCACATAAAAATTAAAGTGAAAATCACATAATACAAATATTAAACATATAACAACAATAATTGAAAACTTCTTATTTTCATAAAATCTCAAAGTCAAAACATTACAAGTATAACTATTGAATAGTTTCAAAAAATGAGCTTGATTTGCAAGTAGTTTTACAAGCATAGTTTAAATTTAATCAATCATATCATATAATTAATGCTCATCATCTTATAGATTTTTATTATTGTCTTCTTCCATAATATTGTGTGCTTCAATTTAGTCATTTTCCTCTTCTGATGGATCTTCGATGTCTGTAAATCATGCCCGCTCATGCACAAACTCACGACCCAGTGGCCCTGCGCACCCAGGGTCGATTTTGAGAATCAGCCTTGGGAGCCCAAGGTCGCAGGCTTGGGTGGGAGCTTCTCGCTCACCCCCACCCAAGCCCATGGCCCAACGACCTTGGGTGCCTAGGGTCAATTCCGGGAATAAGTCATGAGCACCCAAGGCCCCTTGCTCGCAAACCTTGGAAGGTGCGATTCTCAGAAACAACCCTGGGCCACGAATCTAGGAAAGGGTGGGCAAGGTGCCCCTACCCATGCCCACAGACTATAGGCCCTAGGTGCACAGGGGCAATTCCTGGAATCGACCCTCAGAGCCAAGGGGTGATTCCCAGAATTGATCCCAGGCAATTTCTGGAACCAACCCTACGAGATTTTGGAAATTGACCCTAGGCGATTCCTAGAATCAACACTGGGAAATTCCCAAAATCGACGCTACGAAATCACTGGAATTGACCCTGGAACTTGGCGCCCAGGGGCAATTCCTAGAATCAAACCTGGGCGATTCCCAAAATTGACCTTGACCTTGGGTGCTTAGGGGCGATTCTCAGAATCGACCCTGACTATGGGCACCTAGGGGTGATAGCTGAAATTAACCTAGGGCAATTCACGAAATCGACCTTGACCCTGAGTGCCTAAGGGGAATTCCAAAAATTGGCCCTAGACACCTATAGGTGATTTGTTAAGTTTAGGTATGTTCTATGCTAGAGCAATTTATTTAAATTTTCACAGTTAGCAATCACATCAGCATTACGATAAACTGCAGATAGAACATAAATACAAAACGCAGAAGACAAGCCAAGACAAGAGGACACAAGATATGGCGCGAGCCAGGGACAAACCCCACAATGTGTGGGGAAACCCTTTGATCAAATCTTCTTTTATCTTCAAAGTTCAGCAGAGAAAGAGAGAGAGAGAGTACATTTACAACATAAATCAACACTTTGACTTAGCTAGATCTAGCATAGATCATTTCGTATAATGATGAGATCAGTTGAAGACATTCTGCTTCAACTGATTCTCAAGGTGACTCCTTCACCTATCTTCGAGCTGCATCTCGTCCATTTGCTGCACCTCATCGTGTAGTACCATCATGCATTGTCATGCTTCACTATGCTGCCCATGATCTACTCACTATTCTTCCCATACATCATGCTGCCCATGATCTACTTCATGCTGTCCATACATCACTATGCAGTCTCATTGATCATGCTGCCCTTTACATTATTATGTAGTCTCATTAATCATGTTGCATCTTCCATCATCATGCCCATCATCTCAATGCTATACCAAAATATCACTGAGCTGTTCTCATTGATCACAGTGATGTTCCAACACTGTTAGTGCAACCCTCTTTACCCTTGAACAGCTTATCCTAGAGGCTGCCCCACTTATCAAATCCATGCTGTCTAAGGTTCTTCTATGACAACACTTACTCACCATGAAACTATACTCAAATCTGAGATATGTAACAACATTTATCCTCGTGCTGTCACCTACAACAAAACAGTTCTCCTTGCTGCTCTTAGATGTCTTCATTGACTGCATATTAGGTGTCTCCATTGCCTGCGTTTAGGGCTGCTTGGACTGTGTATAATAGCCTCCATTAATGACTGTTTTAGGGCTGTTTGAAACAGCGTATGAGTGCCTCCCTTGAGTGCATTCAAGGCTGTACCATTGACTGCGTGTTGGGGCTTCCTGGACAGCGTGGATAGGAGCCTTCCCTTGACTGCGGCTAAGGCACATTTGAACTGTGGCTAGGGCACAGTTGAACTGCTGCTAGATCATCATCTCAACTGTGTATAGGGCATCATCTGAACTGCGTATAGGGTCTCCCCAATGTCTGCGGATCTAGCCTTATCTAAGCCTTCCTTTGTTGTGGATAGGGCCTTCCCTTTAGCTGCATATGAGTCCTCCTTTACTGCGGTCAGATCTCCTTCAACAACGTACAACAGCTAGGGCATCATCCAAGGTCAACGTATTCTTCTAAGTGTCTCTCCTTCACCAATAACCCAAGACGTGGAGAGGAGGAGATCACTTGAAGAAAATGTGTCGTTCTAATGACTTCAAATCCTCTCTATTTATACCAAAAACGAGGATGATGAATAGACACGTCGGTTGGGCTTCTAGAGCCTACATAAGAGCTGGTCGGCTTGATAATAATTACATAAACAAAATAAATTCATATCTCCATAAATACTTATCGGAATTGGATGATCTTTGGATCAATCCTACACCTTTCGACGAGAGGGATACAATAAAAATATCAGCTGCCATAAATAAGCCGACCCACATGGAGTTTGGCCCTAGTTGCCAATTTAACACTCCCTCTCAACTAGGGAGAACTCCATCGAGTGATCCATAAGTCCGACTGTACTATCTCTGCCACCAGTGCCCTGCACTGCTTTGCCCAACTCTGCTCAACTCTGTTAGCTCTGCTCTACTCAGCTCAGCTCTGCTGGCTCTGCTAGCTCTGCTCTGCTCAGCTCTGTTGGCTCTGCTAACTCTGCTCTGCTCAACTCTGCTCTGCTGAACTATGAAGAAGAAGAATTGATCGAGAATGTCTCATACCATTCTCCACTGACCCGAAGTCAGTCTC
>APFE031719890.1:0-13981 GCA_000404065.3 Pinus taeda
CTATTGGCCCACTATTTTCTCTGATGTCAAGAAATTCACCACTGCATGTCACAAATGTCAAGTATTTGAAGGAAAGAGACAATTGCTGCCACTACCCCTAAGGCCTATTGCAACAGAGAGGCCATTTCAGCAATGGGGCCTGGATTTCATTGGAGAAATCAATCCCTCATCTTTAGGCCAACATAAATGGATTCTGACAGCAACAGGCTACTTCACAAAGTGGATTGAAGTAATCCCATGCAGACAAGCAAATGACTCCACCATCATACAATTCCTCGAGACCAATATTCTTGCTAGATTTGGATGTCCAGATAAAGTAATAACAGACAATGCTGTTGCTTTCAGATCTAAAAAGATGATCAGCTTCTGCCACAAATTCCACATTACTTTGGGCCATTCTACTGCATATTTATCCCCAAGGGAATGGTCTGGCAGAATCATCAAACAAAAGCTTGGTAAATATGATCAAGAAGGTGTTGGAGGAGAACAAGAAAAAATGGCATAAGAAACTTATCAATGCCTTATGGGCAGATAGACTAACAACCAAAAGATCAATTGGGGTCAGCCCATATGAGTTAGTCTATGGATTAGAAGCCAAGTTCCCCTCATCACTAGGAATCCCTGTTATGAAGCTACTCCAAGAAAGTCAAGCTGAGCCCAATGATATGCAAAGGAGAGTGAATCAGATTATATGCTTGCAGCAAACCAGGGACCAAGTTTATAACAGAGTCCAAATCTTACAGGAAAAACTAAAAAAGGCTTTTGATAGAAGGACCAAGGCTGAGGATTTTAACATAGGTGACAAAGTTCTCAAGTGGGATTCAAGGAGAGAGAACAAAGGAAAGCATGGAAATTTTAATTCCCTTTGGAGAGGACCATTTCTCATCCAAGCAGTGCAAGGAAATAACACCTACTTTCTTGAAAATCTTGATAAAACTGGCTTGGATGAAGGCCCTGTCAATGGCAGGATGCTAAAGCACTACTTTGACTACTCTCCATAAATCTAGCATGCCTGCCCTTGTACATAATTTGTAGTATATATAAATCTTTTGTATATATTGTTATCTATAAAACATGAGAATAAGTTCATTTCAAGAAACATTACAGATACAAGAAAGGACCGAACCGCATCAGGTATTTTCAATAGCTCAGTCTGCATTTTGAGGAATCAAGGATGAAAAGCTCCAAAGTTTGAAAGCAGTAGCTAAAGGGCCAAGGCATACTGACCTGCTGTTCTTGGTCTTTCAAGGAGAAAAACCATCCCCATGTGGAGCCACTGTTGGATACCTATACCAATAGGTTTCATATTTCATGATTGGCAAATTCAAGTGCCAAATATGCTCTACTTTTCTGCTACAAAGGTTCCATATTTGCAAGAAAAGACAAGGTGTGTATATGCCTTCATACCCATTAAAGTTCTTATGGATGACTCAATAGTCTAATCTGGATCATGCCATGTTTTCAATTTATGTTGTAGAATAGAGAAAGAAATCTGTCCAAACTGTTTAATCTTGGCAGATCAGTAGTTAGGCAGAGAAACTAAGATTCCCAACTGCTTAATTTGGGGCCTTGGAAGAAATAAGGGTAGTGCTAGATAGGAAATGAAAGCAAAAGCCAATGGAAAAGAAAAGGCACACAAGGGGTTTGCAAGTCCAAGTGCACCCTTCAAGAAGAAATAAAAAATGCTAGGAAAAATAGTTGGGTAGGTAGATGGGGTTGCAGAAGTGGTGTTCCTTCCAAGATCAACTTTGCTAACCAAGTACAGGCAAGGCAACACAATGGAGCATAACTAACTTCCCTTTTCCCTTTTGGACACCACTCATTACTAATACCCCTTCATAGAGTTGTGTACATCAGAGAGACTCAAAGCTTTATGTTGGTCCTTATGGCCTTAGAAGCCACATTTCTTGTGTAAAGTTCTTTTCATTTTGATCTACTCTTTACACTAAGTTGTTTTCAAGAAAAACTTAGTAGTATTGTTCCTCATTCACATGTTCACCCATATTAACCTCTAACTCTATTATCTAGCTCCCTATGCTTCACTTCCCCTACTATTATAACACCATGGTGTATAAACCCTAAACAATGTATAAATATCCCCACCTTGGCATTATAGCCATAAGTTGCACTACTAGGGCATTGGATTAACATCTGGTTAAGCTCAAGAACCCAAGTCTAACCCCTTTTCTCCATCAGAACCTATCTACCTAGCCAACTGTTTATTTTTGCCTAAAAAACCTTTGAAGAAAACCCTTTGTGCACCCTCATACCACTAAAAGGCAAAAATTTCATAAAATCTACCTTCCCCGCCTTATCCCAAGGTCGGGAGCCAGTATGCGCCTTTTTCATGAAAAACCATCAAACCCGCCTATCCTAAGTTTTGCCTTCATGTCCCTCATGTGAAAATTTCATAAAAGAAAAAACCTTGGTCTCTCGCCTTTTCCTAATGTCGTCGGGTAAATTTAATTTTCGCAAAAGAAACATTGGAAAAACCATTGTAAATCATTCATAAACCAAAGGGTCCCGCCGGGCGCACTTGCCAAAAATATTATTATTTTAAGCTGCCCGTTGACTTTACCCTCCGTGCATATTCCCTGCCCGACAGCCGTCAGATCTTGCACTTGAAATCCAACGGTCCTCGTGGATTTCGGAAGGGCCCCGATGACCGAAAGATATCGTCCGATATCTGTCAGACGATGATGTCACGCGGGGCCACGCGTCGCTCCCAAACTCCGTCGGAGCCCCTTCTGACAGATTCCTTGCCGTATAGGAGGGGGCCCGATATGAAGACACCTATCCGCTCGCGTCACCATCCCGTTGGCGCCTATGTCATCACCACGACCGCGCACCCTGTCCTCCATTCGTCCACCTGGCCGCCACCTCATTGCCCCCGTGGACTGGTCTCAGGCCACCACGTCACCTGATGACGTCCTGCTGACATCATCCGACCCGGACTCACTTGCTGACGTCATGCTGACGTTACTCAAAAAAGCGCGCCAATAAGCCAAAAAATCCATATTTTGACGATTTTACGTGTTTTTTATCACTTTTTGTAAAAAGCACCTCTGCTCTCTCTGCATGCGCATTACGACGAACAATTCGCCAACCAACTCTAGACCATCCACAGAAGTTCAAAGCGCGCACCCAACTGCTGTTTCGTCCTGAGCAACTTGCTAACCAGGTATTTGCCCGTGAACCTCCATGCAACCTAGTTTATTCACTATAAATTGTAAAAAATACCTGAACACGGCGGAAGCTTAAGAATTCACCACAAAACCAAACATACCCAGCTCCCCCTTGAAGAATTAACGGTCAAATTTCACTGGCAGAGCCATTTCGCACTAAAATTTTAGTGAAAACCCTTTTCTGTTCGTGCAGTCGTGAACCACAGCCCATAACCTGCTGCTAATTATTAAAAGGGGTCTGCTAAACACTGTAAGAAGCCTTCTCAGAGAGCCCAACAGTATTCTATTCTGCTATAAATCTACCCTGCTACCCTGCATTCCTCTAAATCCCACTTTCTCAAATAGCACGTTCATTAGTTGTCAAAAAGCATTCAAACAGACATGGACACCCCCTCGGCATCAGTAGCCCTCAATGTTATTCCCCTGAATGCCCCCCAGAGAGAGCTGGAGTGGCAAGATTTGGCAGACCTAGATTACCAAATCTCAGAGGACAGCCCATCCAAATGCAAGTTCCACATTCATCTGCTAAATGAGCTCAGGGCTAAGCACAAAGATGGAACAGATATTCTAGGCATTTGGGAGTCCTCCCTCCCAATCTTCAAGCTGCCTCAGGTTAACTAGTTCCCTGACCTGATTCACTTATGCGCTGTCTGCTATGACCCTATGCAGAGGGCTGTGCTCAACCCTCAAGGTGCAGTAGTGTTTTACACCACCCCTGAGGCCATCAGGGAGATGCTCCAGTTCAAAACCCAAAAGAAGTTGGTTCCCTTGTCCCTGCTGGACCTGATCAACCAAGGAGCCAAGACACTGACAAAAGCACAGATCCTAAAGTTGAATCAATTATTTATCACAAACTCTGACACAGTGCTGCACCCTCCCATTTTTGATGGCTACCTAAATCAACTGGGTCTGGACCTAGCATACATGATAAGCTCAGTTTTGGGATACAAATCAATGGAGTTTATTGAGGAAACTGTTTTAGTGATGATGACAATGTTTTCCCCGGGCAAAACCCCCATTTGTTATGATTATGCCACATACATCTCAGACAAGATACATGAGCAATTTCTACACTTGTCCAGAGAGAAGGTGTTCAGATACACCTCATACATATATCATCTCATTCTGTACCACCAACATGAGAAGTTCTCCTTTGAGATCAAGAGAACTGATGCAGCAGGAAACCAAAGGTCGGTGGTATACTGGACCTCAGTCTTCCACATCCTCACATACTCTCCATACACATATTCTGAGTTCATAGACTTATTCATCCATCCAGCTATGTCTCTCTTTTTAACCTCACCCCCTCCAAGACTCTCTGATGAGATACAGAGGATTCTGCAACTATCCAGTGCCTACAGCATAGGGGATTGGTACTTTTACCAACACTTCACTGTGATCAGAATATATGGGTGTGAGTTGCGCCCATACAAATTGCCCAGGTATGTGCCTATGAGACTGTTTGCCTTGGAAATTTCAGGCAATTGGCAAGCCGATCAGGTGCATTTGCAAGAAGGGGCAAAAAAGGCACAGCTCAAATAAGAAACAAACTGGCCACTTCGCTAACAAAGGAGAAGGATGGAGAGGCAGACAGGATGCTAGAAGGCCCTGGCCCCAAAAAAAAGCTTCCTTTGAAGCCCTATGACCCTAACAACTTCATATCCTTGAAAAGGCAGAAATGCAAACTCTCTGGCTATGAGCATGTGGGCTTGCTCCACATCCAAAGACATGCCAACCAACCAAAGTGGAGAAGAAACACACTGGAAGAGCCAGTTACCCAAGAAGAACTAGTTGAAAGAGCTAGGAGGCATTTGTTAAAAATGGCTAACTTGCAATCTCCTTCTCAGGTACTTACTCTGCCAAAGCCTCAAACAGGAGGAGCTGCTTCATCTTCTGCAACACAGCAAGAGGCAGTGCAAACAACAGATCAAGGGCAGAGCAAAGGCAAGGAAAGGGTCATGGAAGAACAACAGGGTCAACAGGATCAACAACAGCAGCCCCAACAGGAACAGCAGCAAGGAGACCAACAGGGTCAGCAAAAGCAAACAGGAGAGGCCCAAATGGCCACCAAAGAACAGACAACACCAATGGCACCTCCAAGGCAGGATTCTAGGGTTGACTCCTCCGTCCTCCAAACCCCTCAAAGGGAGGATGTTAGCAGAAAAAGAGAAAGGGAGACTCCCCTCACAGAATCACCTGAGAAGAGACAAAGGTTAAATCCCTTCTCAGAAGAGGAAATGCCAAGCATGGTGGCTTCTGCCAGCTCCTTGCAATAGGAGAAAGACAGGGCAGCATTGGGAGAAGTGAGCTCCTCAGCTCAACAAAAGGGAGCAGGAACAAGCATCAAACAGCAGTTTAAAGATGCAAAGAGAAGGAGTGAACCACTGAAGATTCAGCTCTACAATCACCTGCTGAATATGGCTCCCTCAAACCAACAAAGGCTCATGTCCGCATTTGATGTGCAAGAGGGAGAGATGACCATGAGCCACTTCACTCCAATGGTGCAGCAACCACAAAGAGCTGCAAACTATATCAGGACCAATCTGGAGGTCCTGTCAAAAGACATCCACCCAATGGATCAAATTGAGCTCCACAAACAGACGGGTGAGATGGTCTATGCCACTTTGGCTGATAAGACCTTAGTCAACTACAGGCTGCAAAATAGCCTAAACAATACTGCAGCACAGCTTGAGTTGGAAAAAGCTTCCTCTCAAGCTAAAGATAACAGGATCAAAGCCTTAGAGGAAATAATAATAGAGTTTGGGCATGACCCCAATGATGTTAAGGCTGTACAACAAGTCCTCAAACTGAGGGATGATGATATGGCAGCAATAAAGAAGAAATTGAAAATCCCACCAACTCTCCACCCACAAACGGATGAGGTTGCCCAGCAGAGGCAAGAAAAGGATGCAGCTTCCTTACTAATGACATTATACAAGGAGCTCATCCAAACACAAGAAAAGCTGCAGGAATCAGAAGCCACATTGGAAGCAGCATTGCAGCAGAAGGAGGCAGGGCAAACCTCACAGCCACCTCCAGGAACAATAAACCTTGAGGAAAGCCCTCAAGACACTGCCCCTCCCAGCCAACAAGTGCAGCAAGAAGCTCCAACTACCACAGCACCAACCACCTCAGCACCGACAACAGAGCAGGCTGAAAGCCTGGACATGCAGAAGCTGAGGAAAGAAATACAGGTACTGGAGTCCCAGATGTCTGAGCTCAGCCAAGCCCACGACAGCCTGGCAAAAATAAATGAGAAATATGACAAATCAAAGCAAAATATGGCTAAGAGGGAAAGGGAGGTAAAGGCCCTGAAAAAGAGGATTGCTGAGCTAGAAAAAGAGCTCACATTGGATAAAGTCACAGCAGAGCTCAAGAGGGTCATCTGGACCACCATTGGCCAGTCAATAACAAACCAGTGGGAATATATTGAGGCCACATATGAGCAAGTGGCACTCATTGGTAGAGCACGAAAAGAAATGCAGAGGGAAAGGGCATCTCTAGGCAATATGCCTGAGATTGCCCCCAAGATGATAGAAGTGCTGAACTACAAAACAAGTTCCCAGCTGGTAAGAATGGGGATTGGAAACAGGACTGAGACTATCTCCTTAATCAGAAGAGTCCTAACAATGAGAAACCTGATTCAGACCCTGGACAGAAGAATCGAGGATATGCAAGCTGATATCAACAAATTTCAGAATAGGTTTATGGCCTTGCAGGACAGGGGGCTCCCCAGCCTATTAGATCCTTCAGGAAAATTACTCTCCCATGAGAAATATGTCAAGAGAGTAAGCAATTTTGCAGCAACATAGATTGCAAAGGCACCTAGTACATCTTCAGAAGCAGGCCCAGTAACAGGGCAAATTCTTTTTGATAGAGTAGATAATTTATTTTTTATTAGAAATGAAATTGCACATTTATTTGATGAGCTCCCTCACTTCTATAAGTATGCAGAGGTTGATGAGACCATGGGGTCAATTTTGAAACATCAGTTGCCTTCATCAGATACATGGGAGGAATTGATACGATTACTGTTGAACCAAAGTTAGTAATCGCAGTTTTTTTTCTTCAACAAACAGTTTGAATCTCATACACAGCAGGACAAAGACACATCAGCAGGTATGAAGACAAAGGCTGAGCCAACTCAGCACAGGTACTTGGCCACAACAGCAGCATCAGCAGTCACAGGTGACAGGGCCAAGAAGACACAGGAAGTAACAGCTGCACAGACACGTCATTCAACAGTTATGTCAAAGCCGCTCAACCGACGCCCCAAAGGTCAAAATTACTCTGACAGGAGTTAAGAGCCTTTATAACTCATTTAAGATTGTAATAACTTCTCATCTGCAAACCCTGTACGAGTGATGGAAGATATTTTCCCTCTCAGATGACTCAATGCCTGAGATATTTTGTATTAGACTTCTATATATTTCCCCTCGCATTTGTTAGCAGGGGTTGGACTCCGGATGTAAGAAATCTCTTGATATCTATTCTGTTACTCTTATATTGTAAATCTTCAGACAACTAATACAAAGGATGATGGGATTTCCCGAAGCATTGTTTCTCTTGATGTCTTGTTGGTGTATGGCTGAAAGTTGCAGGATTCCTGTGTATTCCATGGCTCAATAAGTTTTCTTGTTACTCTCTGTTATATATATTTTTGCTATACTTTCAGATATCTTTCATGTTTTCCATGTACTCAATGTCTAAATAGCAAGGAAAAAGAATAGTCCCAGGACTTAATCATTGATTACCCTGAGCTCAATCCAAGCTATTTCATATGTTTTCTTCAGTTATGGTATCGAAAGAGTAATTCTTAAATGCTACCTTTCACACTATATCATCACAGTAATCTATTATTTCAGGAATTCAGGTAATTTCTCCTAAGTAATAGACCTCTTTCCCACTACCCAGCTCAGTGAAGAATCCTTAAATGCTCTTTGCTAGTTGTTTCTCATTTCACCCTCACAATTTATAGTTTGTTTTATGAAATACATACAGGCCCTGTAATTCCAGCTGCACTTAAGCTAGGATCTCAAGGAAACAATAGCTACAGACCCCATTGCCCAATGGATTAGTCTCACCTGCAGACAACACTCTAAAACTATCAGAAGCACCCTCCCAACCAAACATAAAAAACAATCAAACATTCACTTCATAACTAGCCTAAAAACTCCATTAAAACAGTGACAAACCTTACAGAGAGAGCCCTCTCTGATTACAGCTCGGCTAGAAGCTGTAGTCCAAAGATTGGTTAGGAGTTACCCCGGCCGTATTCCCTTGGGAGTCATAGGGAACAACCTGGGTGTTAACAGAAGGTGCTAACATTCCTATAGTAGCAGTTCCTATACTAGTTGTGCTTGCACTAGCTCTGCCTGCACCAACATGCCTCCACCAACATACCTACACTACTTTAGGGCTTTCATACATTGACACATCTCTAGGGAAATATGAAAGAGGTTTTTGTTCAAAATATTGTTTGAACAGTTTCACATAAGCTATGATACACCCAGGTTTTACGTATTTATGTTTAGGCAATAATTAATGCTTCAACCCCAAATTCACAATAGTTTCCAAACTACCAACTTCTGCCTCATTTTTCGCACATGAGAAGGTGAACGAAGAAATTATAGAACATGGGTTTTGGTCCCAGTATAGAAAATTGATAAAGCCTCAAACCGATTTATAAAATTCGTAATGTTATGAAAGTTACATAATGGTCTTTGAGGTCGTTTTCTAAAAATAAACTATTTTTCCAAAATCTTAGCATCTCAAATTTCAAACAGTCATTTTCGGGCACAATTTCTAAGGCAATGGATCTGAACAAAAAAATATGAGAGAGGTTATTGTTGAAAATACAACAATCTATATTTCCTCCAAACAATTTTTCGAGATTCGTAATGGTTAAGGAGATACGTAGAGTTCTTTGTAGGCATTTTGTTAAAAAAACCAATTTTTCCATAATTGTAGAAAATGGCTAGATTTGGGAAATTCATGCCAAATCTTCATTCCTTAAATGGGTAAATAGTTATATTGATATTCTTTTGATGAATACCAGTTGGGATTCAATCCCCATGTTGGTTTCTAAGGAATAGAGCCAAAATTATCATGAAAGAACATTATAAAAGGAAGGAGTCACGTAGGTGTGAAGGCTAGCCTTTTGTATATGGCAGATTGTATTATGTAAATCATATTTGTTTGTAAGATGAGGGAATCAATCTTATTGTGTGAGAAGGAAGGAGTTGCACACTAGTGGGATGATCCCTCGAGGGGACCACTAGAACTAGCGCAACATTGTTTTATGAATTTGTACAGGGCTTCTGCAATGAACTTCTTCGACATTTAACTTCGAATTATGGTTTCTACTCTAAAATGAGTTTATTTGGCAATCACTTCTAAGTTCTTGTTTCTCCTAAATGTTTGAAGGCTATGATTTAATTTTTGCAAGGGCAATGAGCTGGGTGGTTGGGACCACCATCCAGTCGATTGCCCCAAACCTCTTAACTTTCTTTTGCTGCATTTTAGTTTCTTGGTGTGAGTGTGGTCTTAGATAATTTCACAATTTCATTCCATAGCTCCTTTTCTTTTTTAGTCATTTAAGTTTCAATTTCATTCCACAAGCTTTATTTTACTACTCTAGTTATTTAAGTTTAATAACAATGCTTTTTGATGTATTTTCATAAAGGTTGAACTAAAGTAAATGGTGAATGTTTTAACTGTGTCTCTTATTACAAATATTTTCCCTAATCTCATTGCTACATAAAAAAGTTTATTTCCAGAACACAATGGTGAAATAATTGTTGAGAAAGAACTCTGGTTAACTTAACTTAACATGTACTCATAATTTCCTTTGAATATTATATGAGACATATTCCTGCACTTTTGCAAGCAAATGCTCGAATCAGCATAAGGAAAGATTGTGAATCTTGTTGACAAAATGCTCACAGAATTCTTCATTATAATTATATGTTACATATATTATAAGGAAGTATTTAATACGATCAAGGTAAACAACACAAATTATATATTTATTTCATTGGTTATTATTACATATTTTCCTTACAACTAAAGTACAAAATTGTCTTTAAGACAAGTAGTGCATTATCATCTTGGTTCTTTTTAAAGCATTCGTTCATTTCCATAGATTAGTTGGAATGAAGTTGCGGTGTTATTTCTAGTTTAATTTCATGCTTGCAACATAGCAGTATTTTTTAAGAGGTTTTGCATTCTTTATGTCTTGAATCACTTTCTTTTGAATGGGGCCTACATTCCTTTGTCCCCTGGGCAACTGAGGAAGACTTACTACTTGAGTGAACTCAACCTAGAAGAGGAGCCAAAAGTAGATTCCTGAAGTGTGTTTACTTTGCTTTGAAGAGTCTTATTTATTTTTCTTGAATGATGCTCCTTTTGAATTTCTTGCAAGAGCTTGGTTTTTATTTAATAGATCCCTGACGTCATATTTAGGAATATATTTTTCTATGCCTCTAAGTTTACTTACATGGATTGACAAATTAAATGTTGGTGTAAATATTTCATTTATATCGCCCAACAATAAGCTACATAAGACCAAACATTACAAGTGGATGGGGTTTTTACAACAATTTCATTTGGTGATCAAGTATAAGAAGGGCATCACAAACAAGTTGGATGATATGGTTTCAAGGCAACCCACATGAAAGAATACAAATTTGGTACTCTTATGCACATGGATCCATTCACCCATGATGCATACAAAGAGGAATATTCAGAAGATGAGGACATCAAGGAGGTATATGAGTAGTTGCAGAGTCAGAGTCATGTGCATGATGGTGACAAAATCATTGGCTACCATCTCTAGGATGGGTTACTCTATAGGCTGGATAAGGTATGTGTTCCTAAAGGTGAGCATTTTCAACTTATTAGAGAGGCTCACACCTCGAAGGTTGCATGGAACTTTGGTGTAGCGAAGATTATGGCTAACTTGAAGAGATATGTGTATAGGCCTAAGATACAAGAGCAAGTAGCTAGGTTCATAATAGGATGCATGCTTTGTTGTACTAAAAAGCCTAGTAATAGGAGACAGGGTCTATATTATCCCTTACTTGTACCTAGTCGTCCTTAAGAAATCATTTCCATGGAATTTGTGGGAGGTTTACTGACAACAAGGAAGGGACATGACTACCTATTCATGGTATTTGATAGGTTCAAAAAGATGTGTGTTCTGATGCCCTATGAAAAGACTAGCAATGGACAAGAAGAAAAAAACTTATTCTTTGGACAGGTCTAGGTGCACTTTGGGATACCAAGAAGCATCATTTTAGACAGGGACACAAGATTTATCAATGCATTCTAGACTAGATTGTGGGAGAATATGGACACAATGTTGAAGAGTTCTACAACATTCCATCCACAGAGATACGGGCAGACAAAAGTAGTCCTCGAACTTTGGTGCACCTTCTAAGGGGATACAACTAGAAGCATCCGAAGACCGAGGATGAAAATATGATATATATAGAGCATTCTTATAGTAGAGAAGTCCACACTTCTATAGGAAAGTGCCCATTTGAGATTTGTTTTGTATATTTTCCACCTTCATCTTTGGACATTGCATGTGGGAAACAAGGAGTGAGGGAATATCTTATAGGAGATGCTTTGAGGATTGAAAAGTTTATAGAGAATATCAGGTAGATCCATTTCAGGTACATGAAACACTATAGAATTTGTAGGAGAAGTATAAGGCTAGGCATGATCAACACATAACAAAGAAGTCATTCAAGGTGGGAGACAAAGTATGTCGTTAGTTGAACAAGGAGAAGCTACAGTGGCTTGGTAGTAAAATCAAGGATCTAAGGTATGGTCCCTTTGAGACACTAGAAAATGTTGGTGATAATGCCTATTGACTTAGTTTATCATGATATATGTGCATTTACTCAGTTGTAAACGTAGAGAATTTGAAACTCTATGAGCATTCCATGCTAGATCAGGAAGAGGAGCAAGTCCTACCTTCTATGGAGGATTTAGCACCAGATGATCAAGAAGACTTGAAAAAAGATACGATCTCATGGAAAATGTCCATAATTATAAGACAAAGGCATCATGACTTCTAGTAGATTAGGTTGAAGGGAAAACTTCCAAGCAAAGCTAAATGGTACACTAGAGAGAAGGTGGCGGAAATATTTCCTCACCTCATTCAGTAAAAGCATATGGGATCCAAAGCCTCCCAAAATGGGGAGGTGTGATCCAAATTGGATAATTATATTGTTTTTCATCCATCTCGATGCATTTGGGGTGGGAAAAGTGGAGGAATCAGCTCACATGACCATTTTTACCAACGGGTCCCAGTTTGGCGAAATAGGGTCTTAAACCTTTCGAGAGTGTTTTGAGGCATAAAATGATGATTTTCGTGGGTTAAAACTTGCCACTTTAGCATTCTACCTTTTCATGCTATTCTACACATGGATATCTTTCTGATGACATGAGAATCATGTCAATCGGAGTATGTATGCAAAAATTATGGCACTTAGAAGTTGGCCTTCATGTTTTCACACCTATAGTTCTAGAGGATGTCATTTAAACACCCATTATATTTATGGAAAAGGGGCTAGCCACACGTTTGTGAGGTAAAAGATTCTATAAGATTCTATATTGTAGCTCTGGTTAAGAGTTGGTGCAGTTAAAATTAACCACTAGTAGGCTATTGAGTTGTCTTATATATGGGCCACTAAGAGGAAGAGGCATTCCATTCTTTCGAGAGAATTTTGTTCCATAGTTGAGAAAAGATAGCTAGTAGAGGTAAGACGTAGAGAACATAGAGAGGATTTGTGCATTGTAGTAGCCCACGGGCACGAGGCATTACTTCTTTGTACCTGCATCCATATTTCTAGATAGAGAAAGAGAGAGAAGTGACCTCACCTTCTAGCTGGGCTTTTTTTTGAAAGGGTTTCCGAGAGAGAATATCTTGTGTCATATGTGTGTGTGAGCCTACTTTGTCATTCTCTACTTTTCTACATAATTTATAATTTCATGCATGCACTAATTACAGTTAAATCCATAGATCTTAAAGTTTAATAAATTGTAATAGTGTAAAATTTCAGTATGTTAATATATATTATCAGATTTTTTGTGACGAACTATCCAATCCATGACAATTTACAAATCATTAACAAGATCCCTCAATGCTTGGTAATTAGATGGTATTCGTGCATGCTCAACATGAGCTCATTCATTCACATGTAGTCAAATCATACAATTGAGAGAAGTTGAATACCTTGTGTAGGTTTGAACCTCGTACAGAAATTACCTGCATACGAATTCTAAATCACAGAAAAATAAACAATGCGAGAGCATAACACCTAAAACACATATACATATAGATTTCCCACTGGATCCCAAAACCGAGACTACCAGCTTGATTTTTCATTATGTTCCTTTCAATGTTACAATACATATTTATACATGCTGAAGCATCCAATACCATGGACCGAATACCATCGCGTCCAAAACCATGGAACGAAAACCATCGCGTCCAAAAAACATGTGCAAAAATCATGCACAAAACCATAGGTGGGTCCGCACAACCTAACATAGGGTCCAAAACCAAAATTTTCCGGGGCGCTGCACCGAACCCCATAAAGTGGGGTTATGGGTACCCCACAAACCCCCTGTTAACTATGTGGAAAGAATATAACACAACCCAACAATCTCCCACTTGTTGTTTTCTTTCCACAGGGGGCCACAGGAGAGCTTAGTCATTTTTCCAGCCTGAAATGCCCATTGTTTCTCTACACCAAGAGAACTTCTCAGAGTTCACAGATTTT
>APFE031719894.1:0-29665 GCA_000404065.3 Pinus taeda
ATGATATAAACAGTGAATGCAGTAATTTGCGTTTATCGCTTCATTGTGACTATTCATATGAAGTAATCTTTGAATGATCGAATGTCTCTTATTTATTTTACAGAGTCATCTACATGCCTGTTAGATAGATAAAGATTATTTAACACTGCATTTCGAATGAATAAGCTGTTCCCGGGATTAGTATTAGTTTCCCTATTTCTGTCAATAGAATAAGCTAGTCGCCTATCACTTAAACAAACTATTCATCACCCATCCATCCCTTTTATTTTATTATCGGGAAACTAGTCCTGTTATCTCCAGTCGGAGCCACCATCCCAAGCAGAAAAGGAGTTGTACTAAGGTCTGGACCGGGTGGTTATCCCCCAATGTTGTAGCAGCGATTTTCGGGCCATCAACAGCTAGCTATTACTGTACCGATTGTTTTTTATTGGATTGCTTGGTTGATTAAATTGTTATAATTCTATTGGGGTATGGAGTCTAAATACTAACTAGATCTGCATCAAATTTTGAAGGAGTTTCACAGGGCAAGCTAGGTTGCACTAGTTGGATCTTTTAGAATTTTAATTGGATTATGAAACAAAAGAAATGTAAGATTCAATAGAAATTAAGGAGCAACGAAGAATTCCTTAATTTGACTTCAATAGAAAACATATAAATTAATAACAGCTAGAATAGGGTGTTATGTATAACATATCCTATTCATCAAAGTTTCTGTTATGTAATTAAGGTTTTCAGAAATGACAGCGAAAGAAGACAATGATTAAACACATAAACTGAGAATAACATCACCATTTCGTACACCACATGAATCTTATGAAAATGTCCCTGTATTATTGATGCTTCGACAACTTTGAAAATTTACAATTTGCAGAGGAGAATTATATTAAACAACCAACCCATTATTACTTCAAACTATGAAGTATTTATACAAATTCTAAACTAAAATATCTTGAAAGAATATCAAGATTTCTTTACAAATATCTCAAACTATCTTACGCAAATAGAACTAAAATATAGGACATTCAAAACTAATGAATCTACTTGGCACTATCTTTGTGGATTGCTCGTGACAAAGAAGATCAATTCGAATTTGATAGCAACTCTTATTTCATGATGTGGCCTCCAAGTCACTAACTGTCTTTGAGCTTTTTCCTCCCGAAATTTTGAAAAATAGGGTCTTGTAATACCTTTTTATAACCCAAACCATAATAGCTGTTAGAATACACAGAGAGGTTTTTGTAAATGATGATGTTGGAAACAAAACTCTCTTTCCATTTTTTAAAATTCATTTCGACTTGCTCGGAAACCGCATTTGAAAACATTGACTTAAAACAAGAAAATTCGTGAGAATATACCTTCAGAGATTCATTTGAATCTCCCAAACCATGTTGTTACAAAAATGAGAGAGGTTTTTGTGCATAAGGATATTAGAAACAAAAACCTCTTTCCAATTTTGAAAAGTCGTTTTCAGTTGTTTGTAAAACATGTTTGAAGTTACTGTGTTGTATAGGGAAAAAAAACATAGTTTAACTGACGTTGAAACAGATATATGATGTGGAGGCAGGAGGTGACATGGAGGTAAGGGATGATGTGGAGGCACATGGTTGGTGGAAAGGAAGTGGGGTTCGTAAGGGTGTTGTGGAGAAATGACGTGGAGGTAGGGAATGGTAGTTGAGTGGAAGTGGGGGGTGACGTAACCGGGAAGGCAGTTTGTGGCAAGGAGTGGATACCGCTTTCGGAGGGGCGTAGAGGCAGATTGTGGTATTAGTGAAGGGGGGTTCGAAATGTTGAGGAGCGAACACGTAGTAGTGGGAAAGCACCTTTTTTTGGACCACCCCCCCCCTGTCCGCGTTAAATGGAATCATAGCGCGGGGGGGGGGGGGTCTGAAAAGCTTTGAGGGCCGTCAGATGTGAGCAGAGTTTGAGATCCATAGGGGTAATGTGTCTGTGGATTAGCACTGATGCTCCCCATCGAACTTTTGGGCTGAGCACTTTATGAATAAAATCAAAACTTAGGATAAGGCTGCCATATACTTGATCTGAGACATATTACATTTCTCCTTTTCCCCTTAACTAATACATTTTAACCTAATTAGGGTGCATTTGAATGTGAAAACCCTTATTTTATTTTCATTTTTCTATCTACTCTTTGGAAATCATTTGCAGTATGAAATATTATTTACAATTTGAAATTTCTGAGATAAAATACTCAGTCAACTTGAGATCCTATAAATTATAGGACCTTAACAGTGGCTCCAGCTGGGGATGACATTGTACTTAGAGGTACCATGAAAACCATAAACTAGTAGCCTGATCCATTGGGCTGTTCCCAAAACATGCAACCTGCTATATCCTAAAAAACTCCTTGACTAAAAATCTTCAAGCTGGAATCAAAACCATTATGCACACTAAAATCTTAAATACACACTGAACTAAAAGTTGTACTGCTATCTGAAACTGAAGCTGAAAATAATGCTTGAAAAAGGTGCTCAAAGTGTTGAGCTTAATTTCACACTGCTACCTACTCTACACTACAAAAAATTATGTTGAATCAAATAATAAAAAAATGCCAATGAAGCCAGCCAAGCAGCTGTTGAAACAAGTGGGCCGCTTGACTGTTTGTTAGCACAATCAAAAGGACAACTTGACTTTTTGTCCATAAAATCAAAGTTGTAGAGTGCAACGACAACTGTTGTTTGACCTGGTTATGGAAACATGATTGAACACTTAGCTGAAAAGAACCTCTATGTAGATTTCTATAGGATCAGTAAAGGCATGATTAATTAGTTTAACTTTCTTGCCTTCATTGATCAATTGAGCATGGAAGATTTCATCAGTTGTATTCTCAAGGTTAAACCATGATTCCCACTGTTCAGTTTCAGTCTTGTACTCAAAAACATAATTCTTAGCAATCTGCAAATCAAAAGGCAATACAATCTCCTCTTGTTTTGGAGAAGGAAGATTTTCCAAGAATTGTTTAGGATCTCGGAAATTATAGGACTGAATATGATAATCCAAAAGTTCAATATCCTTCTTGAATCTTTCAACAACTAACTCAAGAAAACAAACTTTACATTCGGGATAAAATTTGCTTAATTTCAAACATCGAAACATGGCCGTTAAAAAATCTTCATCAATTTGAAAATCATCTAATTCATCCCTGACTTCTTTTAAAACTTCACAAGACAAAGGATTTTCCACATAACATTTCATCTTGTTTAGCAAGAAATCTTATCAACTTGCAGTGGAGTCGCCATGAGTTTTCTACAAATATGGATTCTTTGACAGTAATGTCACACTAAAAACTTTGAAGCTCTAGATACTTTAAATATGGAGTCGCCAACATCAAAAACAGTCAGAAAATGACAACTACAACAAATCAGGAAACTCTGGAACAACCTGGATCTCCCACAAATGTTCAAGGTGGAGGGGAAAAGACACCTCTTGAGGCCATCCAAGGAAGCCCTTCAAACCCCTCATATGCAGACGTCACAAGGAAAAAGCCTATTGACAGTTCAGGGTCATCGGAGGATGAGACCTTCGAGCAACCCATCAAAAAAGTTGGCAGGAAATCTCGCAGAGAAGAAAGGGAAGAGGAGGCCGAAAAGCTAAAAACTCAAGGAAGCCAGCCTACCATTGAGATGTCTATCGGAAGAAATACAAGGTCCCCCTTCACTTCCCAGGTAAATAATGCGTCTCGTCTCTTGGAACTGCAAAGGATTGGGTAATCCCTCGAAAGCTGAAGCAATTAAAGATCTCCTCAAGATGGAGCCCTCAGAAATCATCTTGCTCCAAGAGACAAAGATAGAGGGGAGAGCCCTCTTGGATATCAGTGAAAAGAAATGGAAGAAAAATGTAGGAAAAGCAGTTAGCTCAAGAGGCTCTTCCGGAGGTCTCGCAACTCTCTGGTCATAGGATCTCTTCCAGTTGAAAAATTCTCAAGAAACTCAACACTGGACCTCCCTCATAGCCTACCTTGAGCAACACTCCCCCAAAAATATCATTTTGGCCGGAGATTTAAATATTGTTTTAAAATACAAGGAAAAAAGGGGAGGCACTCACAGCAGAGATCCCTTCCTTCCTATGGTCGAAGGCCTCATTCAGGATTGGGACGTCATTGATTTCATTCCAGCGAAAGGGCTTTTCACTTGGACTAATAATAGAGTGGGAGGGGATCACATCTCAGCTCGCCTGGATCGATTCTTGGTACAGGGTGCCCTGATGACAACCAAGAAGATCATTACCACCAAAATCCTTCCCAAACTCACTTCAGTCCATAAGCCCATCCAGCTCTCTCTAGAAGACGAAGATGATTTGGGCCCCATCCCTTTTCGCTTCAGCCCTCAATGGACAGAAAGAGAAGGTTTTTTTGACACAGTTAAAGCAGCTTGGAGCAATTCCTTCTCAGGGTCCCCTAGCTATGTGTGGGAGCAAAAACTCAAAGCCACTAAGTACGCTCTGAAGGAGTGGATCAAAAAACCTGCCCCAAATCCAACTAGTCGTCGAAAAGAAATTGTGCAGACCCTTGAGGAGCTGTAAACAGATATGGAAAACAGAGACGTCACTCCAGCACTGCTGGATAAAGAAGTAAAAATCCAATATTCGACCTTTCAATCCTTTCGGTTAGAGGAGGAGTATTGGAGAATCAAGTCTAGAAACCTGTGGATGAAGGCGGATGATAGGAATACTACCTTCTTCCATCGCCAATAACGGGCAAGACTTTGCAGAAATCACATCTCTGAAATAACAACAGCTGAAGGGCAAACCTGCAAAGGGTTCAGTCAGATCAAAGAAGCAGCCGTAAAGCACTTTAGTCAGCTTTTCAATGTTGGAATCCAAGGTAATGAGGAGGACGTGGCAGACTTCCTTTCCAATATTCCCCCTCTGATCAGACTTGAAGACAACTCTGATCTCAACAAACCCTTCACGGAAGAAGAAGTTATAAAAGTGATCTGGTCTATGGACTCAGATAAGGCCCCTGGGCCCGATGGTTTTACCATCCATTTCTACAAAATGTGCTGGGACATTATTAAAACAGATCTCCTAAATATGATCAAAGGATTCAGGAATAAAGCCAAGGTAGGGGGAGGAACCAACTCCACATACCTGGCCCTAATTCCTAAAGAATCAAATCCTGAAACCTTTGCCAGATTCAGGCCAATATCGCTGTGCAACGCCTCTTACAAAATCCTAGCAAAGCTCCTTGCAAATAGGATAAAGCCTTTCCTCAACAGACTTATCTCTAGCAATCAAGGTGGTTTCATTGAAGGCAGGCATATCCTGGACAATGTCATTCAAGTCCAGGAGATCATTCATTCAAGCCAGAAACGAAAAGAAAAAGGGATGCTGATCAAACTTGACATGGCCAACGCCTTTGACCGAGTCAATCGGGCCTTCCTTTACAAAATTATCCTTGCCTTTGGTTTCTCCCCTCACTTTGTTGCTCTTATCAAAGCCTTCACTGACTCCCCTTGGATAGTCCCCCTTGTCAATGGCAGCCCCACCTCCTTTTTCCATGCCCAGAGAGGTCTTAGGCAGGGATGCCCCCTCTCTCCCTTCCTTTATATTTTGATGGCGGATTCTCTCAGCAGAAAAAGCGGCAGGCTCTCTCCCTGGCCTTAAACCTTCCATTCACTCTCTTGCCCATAATCATGCTCTTTTTGCGGATGACTCTCTCCTACTCGGAGGAGCCTCCCCCAGAATTTCCAAAGCTTTTGATGAAGTCCTAAAAAGTTACTGCAGGGTCTCGGGAGCCTCCATAAATGAAAGGAAAAGTGCAGTTTATGGATGGAATATCGAGCAACAGGAACTCACAAGCATCTCTGCTCTCCTTGGTTTCAATAGCCAAGCCCAATGGGAGACGATAAAATACCTTGGTCTCCCTATCATCAATGGGTGCAACAAGAGAGATTTGTGGTCTGAAGTCATCAACAAAATCAAGACAAAGATCACAAGATGGGGAGGTTATTGGTTCACTTCCGGAGGTAAGGTCATCTTGATCAAGTCTGTTCTCTCAGCATTACCAATTTACCAAGCTGTCTTCCTTCTAGCACCAAAGCAGGTGACAGACCACATCTCCAAACTAATTCGTGATTTCCTCTGGCAAGGTGGGAAAGGGAACACCTGTAAAATGCATCTTGTGAAATGGGACCAGGTGGACAGCGCTCCTCTTTCAGAAAACGAGGAAATCGATGATTTAAGACAGTGGCTGGAGCGTGCTGGAATTAATAACGTTTACGATCTCTCCAAGTGGGATAGTCAGGGCGCATGGACTGGTTGGGACTTCCATGGCATCCCAGGCCACCTAAACCAACAGAAAATTGTGCTGGATGAGTTGCTGGAGGAAGCAGCTCCAGTGAGCAGATGGTCGAAGGATAGATGGGGCTGGGGCCACTCCGGGACTTACACATCAGCGGCAGCCTTCAAAGCTCTCCAACCCACAAAGATCAATAGCAGAAACCCAGAATTCTGGAAAAAAGTATGGGAGCCCCTCGCTCTACCAAAAGTCAATTTATTTTTTTGGACGCTGGCTCATAATAAATTGCTAACCGGAGACAATCTGATGAAAAGAGGCATTGTTGGGCCTCACAGATGCGAGTTGTGTAAAAACAGTGAAGAAACAGCTAAGCACCTCTTCATGGACTGCAAGTTTGTCAAAGAGGTGTGGCACCTTATCCTCTACGAGTTCCAAATCACTGTCCTCTTGTGCAACTCTTTAGCCGATCTCTTCGAAGTCTGGAATCAATGCTACCCCCATAAAATCCCCAGCAAATCTTTTTGGAGGAAAATCTGGATTGCCATCCCCAAATTCACTTGTTGGCAGACTTGGCTGGCCCGGAACGACCTGATCTTCAACGGAAAAGAGCATACCCCCCTAGCTGTAGCTGCAAAAGCGAAATCCCTCCTTCTAGAAGCTGCCCAACAGCAGTACCCTTCTGCAAACCCTTTGCTGCTCCCCAAAGAAGAAAGGTGGTTGAATTCTCTCTCCCCCTCCCCCCGGAGGATGCTAACTGCCCCTCAATCAATGAATCCAATCTGGATAATAAGAGAAGCTGAAGAGGACTTTCAAGAATGGTGGAAAAAACAAAAAATATCCTCGATCTTCTTTGATGGCGCCTCCAAAGGCAACCCCGGGGCTGCTGGGGCAGGTGGGGTCATCTATGATTCGGCTGGAGTCAAAAGGGACTACTTCTCCTGGGGCATAGGGCAAAAATCAAACAATCAAGCTGAGATTTTAAGCCTTCTTAAAGCCTGCCAAATTGCCAGAGACAGAGGGGACAAAGAAATCCAAGTATTCGGAGATTCTGAGCTCATAATTAAAAAGTTAAATTCAGAGAACTTGTTCGTCAATGCAAGCCTTAACAAAAGACTGAGCAGATTGAAGGAAGTCCTACTTGATATTGAATCCTACAAATGCTTCCACATACTCAGAAATCTGAACAACGAAGTTGATCTATTGGCTAACAAGGGCTGTACACTTGGGAAAGGCCAAATTCTCATAAACGGGGACAGTTATATCCACCTTTGTAATCCATGAGGATTTTGTAGCAGGCAATTTGGAACAGAATTAGATGCAATGTAATGATGGCAGCATTGGCGTAAGTCCAAAACTCTACCAATTCAAATAAAGATACACCCGTTTCAGTTAAAAAAAAAATATGGAGTCGCCAAGTGAATGTTACAACCTTCTTATGTTTGATCGCTGTCCACTGTGAGTAATCAGATCTAGAAATTGATACACTTTTCTAGGGAATTTGAAAGGTTCGTCTCCAGTATGGTTTCCACTATGTTGCCGTTTTGTATTTTTGAGGTTGAGGGAGTAAACACACAGGACAACATCAAAACCACTTTGGACGTTGTGATCTAGCCCTGCCAGCTTCAGAGAGGGATCTCTGTAAAATTTAGCTTTGTTTTATGTGAATTTTAGGCTCATTATTACTTTACTGATTGTTTTTTATTAGATTGCTTGGTTGATTAAATTATTATAATTCCATTGGGCTATAGAGTCTAAAGATTAACTGGATCTGCATCAAATTTTGAAGGAGTTTCACCAGGCAAGATAGGTTGCACTAGTTGGATCTTTCAGAATTTTAAATGGATTATGAAACATAAGAAATATAAGATTCAGTAGAAACTAAGGAGCAATGAAAAATTCCGTAATTTGACTTCAGCAGAAAACATATAAACTACTAACAACCAGAATAGGGTGTTCTCTTTAACATGTCCTAGTTATCACAATTTATGTTATGTAATTAAGCTTTTCAGAAATGATGGCGAAAGAAGACAATGATTAAACACATAAACTGAAGAAGAACATCACCATTTCGTACACCACATGAATCCTGTGAAAATGTCCCTGTATTATTGATGCTTCCAGCAACTTTGAAAAATTACAATTTGTAGAGGAAAATTATATTCAACAACCAACCCACTATTGCTTGAAACTATGAAGTATTTATACAAATTCTAAACTAAAATATCTAGAAAAAATATCAATATTTGTTTACAAATATCTCAAATTGTCTTACACAAATAGAACTAAAATATAGGACATTCAAAACTAATGAATCTACTTGGCAATATCTTTGTGGATTGTTGGTGACAAAGAAGAGCAATTCGAATTTGATAGCAACTCTTATTTGATGAGGTGGCCTCCAAGTCACTAACTGTCTTTGAGCTTTTTCCTCCTGAAATTCTGAAAAATAGGGTCCTGTAATACCTTTGTATATCCCAAAACATAATATTTTTTAGAAAAAGGAGAGAGGTTTTTGTAAATGATGATGTTGGAAAAAAAACCTCTTTCAGTTTTTGAAAATCCATCTCCACCTACTCGGAAACTGCATTTGAAAACACTCACTGAAAACAGGAAAATTTAGGAAAATATACTTGCAAAGGTTCATCCGAATCTCCCAAACCATAAAAGTTGTTACAATTCTGAGAGATTTTTTTGTGCATAAGGATGTTAGGAACAAAAACCTCTTTCCAATTTTTAAAATTCATTCTCAGTGTTTTTAAACCATGTTTGAAATTTTGTGTTGTATACACATAATTTAGCTAACCATGAAACATATATATGACATGGAGACGGGAGGTGACATGGAGGTGGGGGATGATGTGGAGGCACATGGTTGGTGAAAAATAAGTCGGGTCCACAAGGGTGATGTGGAGAAATGACATGGAGGTAGGGAATGGAAGTTGACTGGAAGTGGGTGGTGACGTAACCGCGAAGGCAATTTGCGGCAAGGAGTGGATACTGCTTTTGGAGGGGGGTAGAGGCAGATTGTGGTATTAGTGAAGGGGGGTCCAAAATGTTGAGGATCGGATACGTAGCAGCAGGAAACCACCTTTTTCAGACCCCCCTCTCCGCCTTCGCGTTAAATGGAATCATAGCAGGGGGGGTCTGAAAAGCTTCAAGGGCCGTCGGATGTGAGCAGAGTTTGAGATCTGTGGCGGTAATGTGCTCGCGGATTAGAGCTGGTGATCCCCATCAAACTTTTGGGTGGAGGACTTTATGAATAAGATCAAAACTTAGGATAAGGCCACCATATACATGATCTAAGACATATTACATTTTTGCTTTTCTCCTAAACTAATACACCTTAACCTAATTAGGGTACATTTGAATGTGCAAACCCTTATTTTATTTTCTTTTTTCTATCTACTCTTTGGAAAGCATTTGCAGTGTGAAATATTATTTGCAATTTGCAATTTATGAGATAAAATACTCAATCACCTTGAGAGATTATAAATTATACGACCCTAATAGGTAACTTAGATGAGCGAACCTTTAGGACTATCTTCATAGAATGGTTAAGGGAAGATTGTATTGAAAACTTAAACCACTTAAACTCTACAGGCATCTATAAGAAACCTTTTGCTAAGATATCTAAGCTTTGTAGAGCCTATTCTAGAAGGCAAGCTAAAGTAGGTAAGAGAGTTTGTGACAGTTTGAGAGACTTTATATCCATAATTGCTAAACCTGTACAGGGAGGAGTTACTCAAACTAAGCTAGGGATTTTTTTGGAAAACTCTAAGACAAACATTATGAACATTATTAGTGAACAATTGGATACTCTTAAAATCAAGAAAAAATAGGAATAAGAGAAGGCTGCTTTTGCCATTTTTTTTCCTAAGTGCAGAAGGAAATGTGCCGAAAGAGAGTGTCATATAAATGGGATAGAAGTATGTGAAATTTTCACCCATGATCATCCCACTGAACAATGTCCTTCCTTACCAGGTCTACAAGCCATCTATAAAGGAGGGGCTAAAACAAGTGATCATTCTCAAGCTTATAGAGGACCACCATGGAAGACACCAAATAGTAATCTTCATCAAGATCCTAATATGCAGTGTTTTCCCCAGTATCAACCATGGAATCTACAAACACCTTATTCTCCATGGTCAGCTCAACTAGCTCAAAATTCACCATGGAATCAAGGATGGAGAGGAAACCCTTATGGGAATTTTCATCAACCCAAAACTCCATTACCCTCGTATCCCCATTACCAACCATAATATCCACCTTATGTTCCATACACATCTAATGTGCCTCAGTTACAGCAAGGGTATAAGCCACCCTTTCTCACACAACAACAATATGTGTTACCATTACCACCCCCACCATAACAACCACTACCTTTACCTCAAAATGGAAATCCATCTTCACAGTAGATGCAACAATCATATAACTTGAATCCTCCAAGGCCAACACAACTGCCTGCACAACACATATCTAATGCTAATAATAGACCTCTCCAACCCGTGAAAAACATAGAATTATAGCCTTTTCCCACCTATGTTATCACTTCTTTTCCTAGAAATGAAATTCAACTTAGGTTTGGGAAGATAATTAATAATAACAAATCTACAGTGGTCATATAAGAGGAGGATCCTCAGATAGAATATGAAAACAAATCGGATGAACATAAAAAAATAAAAACCAAAAAGAATGACATGACAAGAGAACCATAGGAACCATTGGAACCTCATTTTCCAGAGGAGCTACTTGTAAAGAAAGTTTAGGTACACCTGGGATATGATCTGGAATATGAATTGAGAGAAGTTTGTATAAGTATCCCTTTATTACAAGCCATTAAAGACATACCTATCTACACTAAAATTATTAGGGATATATGTATTAAGAAACTTGGGTAGATGAGTAACAACCAAACCATTAAGGTAGTTAGCCAAATTCCTAAAATGATACCAGGGTTGCCACTAAAATATGATGATCTAGGGAACCCAATGTTGACCATAGGAATCAATGGGATTTTATTCTCAACACTCTAGTATATTTGGGAGCATCCATTAACGCAATGAATGTTGATACATGACGTTGATGCAACTAAACCAGGTACGACCCACACCTATTGTGTTGGAATTGGAAGACAAATCTATTGTCAATCCCATTGGAGTCTTGGAAGATGTGGTTGTCATTATGGCCTCTTCGGAATATCTGATAGATTTTATAGTAATTTCCCCCAAATCCACTAAACTATGACACCCAATAGTCTTAGGCCAACTCAGGCTAGCCATTGTTGATGTTTTCGTTGGTTGCAAGACTGGAGAAATGACCATCTCTAATGGATCTCAAATCCAAAGATTGACAAATTTTCCACTACTCAATTAGAAAATGAAGTCCCTCTTTGGTTGAAGAATCCTTATGGAGAGGAAGAATGTATGCTCCCTCTGTTAACTTTAGAACAAACAAGGGGATTTCAAGAGCAATCAAAAGAACATGTCCTGTAAATCTTTTTATCTGACATAAGATGCATTGAATACCTTGTATCTTTTAGTGGGTATGTTGATGGTGCTGGAAATCCGTTAACCAAGTTGGTCTCCCCGATGTGAAGTCCTAATTTGACCTCACACCATTTGAAATAGGATCCTCATTCAGAGTATTGACCTGACTGCCATATATTCATATAGATCTTCCTTGGCTTAAGTTATCAGAGAGAGAGAGAGGCGCATTTGTGCCTTTGGAAAAATCAAGTAAGTGTCTCTGGTGAATGTTCGGTTGTAGGTGTATCAAGGTTCTTCTACTACAGAGGGAGGAAAAGTGAGCCTCTAAGAGAGAGGTAATAGTGCCACCCTAGTATAAGCGCACACAAGCAGAAAGAGAATTGCCTAACATCAAACTAAATAGTCCACATAGATGTGACAATTGTTAAAACCATTACCAAACATTTGCAATGAGATAAGTACTAAAATAACCAAAATAGTTCAACTATTTTAGTACAGGTGAAAAAAAACATGAATCATAAACATTCACAAAACAATCTTACAAATATTCACAATCCATGCATGAAAATGTGTTGACCATCAAGCTTCAAGTATTAAGTAAAAGTCCCAAGATACATGAATACAATGAACATCACTAGCTCCAATAGTGGAGCACTGGGGCCATGACTTGCTCCACAAAAGTACTAACTCTATCTCTCTGATCCCTTATGGGAGAAGTGAAGGTGAAAATTCCTTTGCATGAACAATGAGGGTGTATATATAACAAAAGAGGTGATCCTTCACCTCCCTTATGACTCTTGGACTACACTCATGACTATTTCTCATGACTTTTTGACTTCCTATATATAACAAATGAGGTGATCCTTCACCTCCCTTATGACTTTTGGACTACACTCATGACTGTTTCTCATGACTTTTTGACTTTCTACATGACTTTTCACATTACACAAATGACTCTTGGACTTCCACTTTACATTACATTTTCCAATATAGAATTACATAATCCACGAATGATGTGGCACATTATGTCTCATGACATGACACTAATGACATGGCAATGTCAAGTCACTTTTTTGTTGTTTCTTTCTTTGTGTTTTCTTGAAAATATGGTGCATGTTCTTCTTCTTCCTCTTCCTCATGACTTGAAGATAAGGAGTCTTCAATGTGGTCTTGGTCTTCCATCTTCTATTATAATATAGCGTTCCTTCGTCTTCTTTCCTGATGATCATCTTAACTCCTCATCTCCTTAGGTGTCTTCTAGCATGGTATCCTTCTCCATCTCCTTCATCATCATCCTATCATGACATAATAGAACACCTGTGACAACAATCCATCGATGACAAGACGACATTAATATGATAAACCCATAGCCTAATATGCTTCATGAAATCACTTGTTAGGGTTGGAAGTGGTGACTGGTTGAGTGATTGACTCAGGGATTATGTATTTATAGAGGCCAAGGTCTGGGACTAACGCTTGAGACTGTGCAACCCACAATTCACAATGGTTAGGGTCAACGAATTGCATAGTTGAGGGACTCAAGGACTTAGGATGGAGGCTTGAGTCTTGAGACTATGCAATGCACAGTTCTAGAGGCCTAAGCAGAGGGACTATGCAGTTGAGGAACCTAATAGGTTAAGCTTGAGGCGTGAAGTTGTCTAATGCGAAGTTTAAATAGGAAAATAGGAGATTACGTAGTTGTGGGATTTAAGGACTCAAGCTTGAGGCTTGAAGTTACCTAATGCGACGTTCTAGAGGGAGAGAGGTGAAGTGAATGTGCAGTTGCGCATTGTAACCCCCTCCTCCCACATCTACCCAAGTAACCAGCCAAGCGGGGTAAATATGCGATGAGAGGCCACTATGATTAGATTCAGCCTCCCAGGTGACCTCAAGGAAATGGAACGTAGAGAATTACATCATACAGACCTTACACATTAGCAAGAAGACCCTAAGGAACCACCCTAGCCTCTTAGGTAACTAGCCCTTGAGTCCCACTAAGTTTTTTGACCAATTAACCCACAGACTCTCCCATGCTATGGGCATCCCAGCGTCCAGAGGGCTCTGGATACTCCCACAACATGGCATGGCAATGTCTAGGGACTATTTTGCTCAATGTTGTGCTAGCGTCCCTAGGATTTGAGCCAATTTTTCAGGCCCAAAGCTTAGGTCACTGCCCAAAATTCAATGACACTTCCAGAATCCATGATTTACATAATAGCAAGTCTTACAATCATAAAATGACTCCAGGACTAAGCATGACCATCCCCAACTAGGACTGACATTTTGTCAAAAACTTGGCATCAATGAAATCTACAGGAAATGAATACAAGACAAAGCATAAATGACTGATAAATCATATGGGACTTGACAAGAAGGACCACCACCCTCTTCCCTTAACTGTTTTGACATCAATTAGGTCATGCATCCATTATCCTTACAGTTACAAGTAAATACAAGAAATAACCATGACAATAACTAGTTATATAATCGTGTTTATAACGAGCATTAAACCATGAAGCAATGAGTAAACAACCATTAAATCCACATATTAATAAGTACAAAAGCAATAGAACTTAGCTTTTATTAAACATAGGCAAATCTCACCAAGTTCAGGACTTCCATGTACCACCCAATCATAGACATGGCTGAACCAAATATTTCTTTCAGCCAGTCACCCCTGTGCCATATTCCAAACATGAACGTGGGATCTCATGGATAAACCAATCCAAAAAAACCAAGGGAATCCATAGGTTAAACCACCTCCACCCTCACCAAACTGTGATCTCACCAAAACCGACACTGAGATCACAAAACCAAATCGAGCTAGGAATTCCTCTGGAATCGATCACTATCCTTGAGGAATTTTTTGTCTCCTTGTCTCTCAAGCTTTACCGCAATCCACATCAGATCACTAGGGCCTAAACCGAGACTCCTCCCTCAGGCTTTATCATGTATTCCGCCAAAACCGGTCAAGGGATTCCTAGACCTTTAGTATTTCCTGAGACCACCTCCGCCCCAAATTTCGAAAACCATCCAAAAATTCCAAAGCTTAAAACTGAGAAAATAATCCGATCACACCATGTCTATCTAGAAAAAGGAAAGGCTAGGCTGAAAAGCACAGTCATAACTCTGCAAAACCATGGCATTGACAGCAAGAGAACCATACACCAACATGCAAACCCATGCATGTCAAAACCAGCTAGGGAATAACACATGCAATATGTTACTTGCAAGTATTCCTGCTGAAGCTGCTTGTTCCTACTCTTCCTTGCTTGATCCTTGCTTTCCTTGCTTTCCTTATGCTTGCTTTTCCTTCCTTGCTTCAAGGCTAGAGTGCTCCAAGAAACTCTATTTCTAAGAGTGAGTGAGAGAGAGAGAATCATGAGAGAGCTCCAAAACTGAACCAAAAAAAGGTTACAAATTGATCCTCAGAAGCCTTTTTATCAATTAGGCCTCTATTTTCTTCATTTTCCATTATTTTCCTTAAGTTTCCTCCTCACATGAAACCTGTGACCTTTCACCTTACTTTTTTCCTAATTTCCTTTATTTTCATAAATAAATGTGCCAAAATTCCTTTTTTCCCTTTTGTTCTTTTGCCTTTGCCAATCTCCTTTAGCCATAAACACATTCAATGATGCCCACTAGGATATCTTTTCCCAACGTTGAACTTGGAATAAGTGTCCCTTAATCGTGGTCTAATTTTTCCTTTATTAACTTTCATTACATGGAATTTTCAGCCAGGTTGTTACAGAACCCTCCCCCTTGGGGAATGCCATCCTCGGTGTTAAACCACATCAAGACCTCAACAAAACTGCTGAAAAACAAACATAATTCCCATGAAGCTTTATAATTTAGCTCGTTGCAGTATTTACAATGAAAGACCTGCTCAAAAGTAAAGCATCATGACAACATGAGAAGCTAACAACCATACCACTTATTGGAGCTTTATAACTTAGCTCATGGCGGTATTTACATCCATATACATATGTACATATCCTAAAACATCAACAAAACATATGCAAAACATATACCAAACATCAAACCAAAATTGCTTTACCTGCACTAACAAACAAAGAAGGATACATGGCCCGCTTCTGATCCGCCATCTCCCATGTAGCTTCCTTGGGCCCAAAGTGCTTCCATTGCACTTTAAATAGCCCTACGGCTCTATTCCTAAGCATGAGCTGCTTCTGCTGCAATATTCACTAAGGCTTTGACTCGAATTCTCCTTCTTGCTCCAGTTGCAATACAAACCAATCAATAACATAATCAACATCCTTTATATACCTCTTAAGTAATGAAACATGGAAAACATTGTGGAATTTCACTGTTGGAGGTAGTGCAAGTTGATAGGCCATTGGTGCAATCCTCTGAAGGATCTAAAAAGGCTCGAAATACTGTGGTACCATCTTGGCACATGATCTAATTCTCAAGGAGATCTTCTTCAGCTTGATTCGCAAATAGACATGCTCTCCAACCTAAAACTCCTTGAATACCCTGTACTCATCCACATAACTCTTATGCCTATCCTATGATGCCTTTAGATTCTTCTTTATAACTTTCATTCCTTGTTCCATGTATGCTAACATATTCGGTCAAATAAGTACCAGGTTCACTCGATCACTCCAGCTGATGGGAGTATTACAACACCGCCTTTATAGTGCCTTGGAAGGATTCATCCTCAATTACTCCTGGTAACCTTTGTTGTATGTGAACTCAACAAATGGAAGATACTTCTCCCATATCCTCTGCTGGTGCATGACGTACATCCTCAACATATCTTACAATATCCCGTTGACCCTCTCTGTCTGTCCATCTATCTATGAATGATAAGCCGTACTGAAGGCCAACTTTGTTCCCAAACCTGAAAATAGCTCCTTCCAAAACTTGGAAGTGAACTTCGCATCCATGTTTGACATAATCTTATTTGGAACAACATGTAATCTCATGATCTCCCTGATGAAAACCCGTGCCACCTCACTAGATGAATATGTAGTATTTACTAGAATGAAGTGAGCTACGTTGCTCAACCTGTCAAACATGACCATAATAGAATCATGCTGTCTCACTGTCCTCTGAAGACCTGTAATGAAATCCATGGAAATGACCTCTCATTTCCATTCCAAAATCGCAATAGGCTATAATATACCAGCTATGTGCTTACGTTCTTCCTTTACATGCTGACAATCCCAACACCTAGCCACGAATTCTACCACTTCCTTCTTCAAATTAGGCTAATAGTATAACTTCTTCACTGTTGTCAATGTCTTTTGATATTCTGGGAGACCTGAGTATGGCTTCATGTGAAACTACCTCAAGATAAGATTCTTGATCTCACTGTAATTTGATACATCAATCATGTCCTGAATCTCATCAAACTATCAGCCATGAGAAGATAGTTTGCATCATGATCACACCCTCCTCTCGCATCTACCCAAGTAACCAGCCAATCGGGGTAAACATGAGACCAGAGGATGCTATGAATGGATTTGACCTCCTATGTGACCTTAAGGAAGTGGAATCAATAAAAACATAACACACAAACATTCAACATAAGCTTCAGGACCCTTGGGAACTAATCCAACACTTCAGACAACTTTCCCTTAGGTCCCACTAAGCTTTTGGACAACTTAAACCTCAGTCGCTCTCATGCTATAGGCATGACAACGTCTAGAAACCCAGAGTTTCTCTCACAGGCTTGCTTTCTAGTGTCCAAAGACTCATTTTGCCAGTTCTGTGCCAGTGTCGCCGGGTTTGAGCCACTTTTTTAGGCCTAGAGCCCAGGTCACTACGCAGAATGGAATGATAACTTAGGAGTGGTAAAACAATAGGGAACAATGATGAAAAAGTAATAAGTTAAACAAGACGTTAATCATACCCCTACTAGCTATGATAGGCATTTCATCAAACATGTTGCAAGCATGTAATCTACAAGTATAACCAACAAAACTAAACATAGGGATCTTGTACTTATTTGAGAATCACTAAGAACCATTGTTCCCTCATGTCATTTACTACATTACCATCCATTAGACCATAGATACATTATCCATTCATTTACAAGTAAAAACATGATGGGAGCCATACTTAACTGTTGTCATAAAACACATATATAACTAGCATAATAAAAAAATAAATACGCATGAAAGTACAACCATATAGACGACATATAATCCATCAAAAAGCTCATAGAAATAGAGAAATAACCTTTTATTAATGATGCCAAAATCAAACCCGGGATGGGACTTCCACATTCCACCCAACCATAGAATGGATGAGCGAAATATCTCTTCATCCATTCACCCATGTGCCATATCCCAAGTAGGAATGTGGGAATCAAACCAAAAGAACCAACCAGGGAATATCAAGGCTAAACGACCTCACCCTCATCAATAGAAACTAGGCTTTACCGTAATCCATCCCGATCACTAGGCCAACACAATGAACACATCTATGCCAACACAATGAACACATCATAACAGGCTTTACTGTGATCTCCACCCAGTCACTAGGCCAAGCAAGCATGGATTCCACCAGAGTTCTCCACCTATACTGTGAGGAATTTTCCTCTCTCCTAGTCTTTGAGGCTTAACGCAATCAAAACTCGGATCAGTAGTCCCTAAACTGAGACCCACCTTCTAGGCTTTACCGCATATGCTAAACTCGGGATTACTAGGCCCAACGGAGAGCAAACCACCTCTTGGCTTTACCGTATATCTTGCTATTCACCAGCAAGGATTCCTAGGCCCATTGAGGCATCACAATGTTGGCTTTACGCAACTCACAATTTGGCTCAGGAGTCAGTAGGTTAGTGGCTTTACTGTGATCTACATTCCGGTTCAGCGACCAGTAGGCCATGTGCTTTATCATTCGGAGATCCGCTCCACTCAACTTCGAATCCATCTAACAATACAGCTTAACCAAAATATGAGAACCCCATCACACGATGGCTATCCAGAAATGGCAAGGCTAGGCTGAAAACACTGTTACACCTGGCGAAACCCATGCCACAACAACAGAAGAACCACATGCAATACCATGCATGCCAAATCTAGCAAGGAAAATACACATGCAAATGCACATTTCTGGAGAACAACTCTTGGGCAGAAATGCACATTTATGGAGAGGAAGGTAGAGCTTTCCCTCTCAGGATTGCACAATGCTGTCTTGGTGAGGCAGAGTCCGGGCTAAGGCTGCCCAAACTCACTGACGGGCAGCTGAAAGCGAATGTGAATGCAAATGCATGGTGATACTGTGTGTAAATGTAAGCGATGCATGCAAACGGTGAATGACAAATTCAGAAAACGGAATAACATGCATGTGGGTGAGGCGGGTTGCCAAATCGATGATCGTTCATGAAAAACAAGTTCATGCATGCGACAATAGTGACATGTTAATGAAAACTGAAACAGTGCTAGTATAAGCTAGTATGTATCAAAACGATATCCATCACTCACTGAAATCAAGCAGACATGTTCATATGAAGCGAAACATAAAAAGCGCCAAAAATTCAATGCAAGACATGGAAAGCGGGCTTGCCCCGAACCAGGTGAGCTAGATGTGTTGACAACTCCTAGATGCGATGTGGGATGTCAGAACTACAAGGTTGATGTGAGGAATGATCTCTGCAGTGTCCAATTGATGAGTTTTTATAAAATCAAGGCTGTGATGTACATGCCACAAATCTAGGGAAAGCGACACTTGGTGGGAGGTTTCTGAAATGATCCTTGCATGTAACCTCCAACTAACAGAAATAGGTCCTGTTATCACTCCAGGAAACTCTCCTAGGTTGTAGACCAGAGATGCTTTGGATCTTAGAACTATTGGAATGGACGATGGTTTGGATCAAGTCAGATAACCATTTTAGCTCTATTTTCACTCAAGACATGCATGAACACTCTCACCAATACAAGGCTTTAGACCACTAATGCTCAATATTTTGTAGATTCAATGAATGGATGGATAATATTAACCATACTGGTAGATGCATACATAAACATAAATGAATGGCTAGCTACAGGCAGCAAAAGAGAATACTCACTGTACCAACAGATGCATATATGACCACATATGAATGGCTAGCTACAGGCAGCAAAGAAGCTTGCAATTCTAATTCATCAATGCAGAGAAAAAATGAAAATTACCTGGCCTTAGACATAAAAGAAACATGAAAAACCCGTTCAAGTCCAAGCTTAGAACAGAGGATAAAATGGACATTGAACATATAACAACAAAGAAGCTTATATTGCTAGAATGAAGATGAGAAGCTTGAAGGAACAGAGGAGGAACCATCTCCAGAAGTTGAAACTATATTACATATTACTTTTAGCTATTTATAGCCTGTTTACAATGCTCTTGAGCTCTACGAGGCTCAGAGTCTTAATCTGTTTCTGACAGAAGAGTAACCACTTTTAGATATTTTGGGTAGTTTGTTGCGCTGTCTGGGAGTTCTACCGTGCTAGAGATGCCCCATAATGTTTGCTTTGATGAGCTGCGCTGGGCTATTGAAGTGTTGTGCTACTCCATGACTGCTTGGTCGCTTTGGGATGAGCTACGTGTGTTGTGGCCCTTTCAATTGTTAGAAATGCATGTTTTCTATAAGTACAGAACAACACTGCCATACTGTTTATGTTTTAAACAGAAAACACAGGCATATTGAGAAATCCCGCCCCTCTGTGTCCTTTTCAGACTCCAAAAGTCCTAAAAAATGGGATATATATCTATCGGGTCCGCCTTTGTTGCCATCGCAAGTCACAAAAAAGCCTGCTCATGTGTATTTTCCTTGTATTATGAAATACACAAAAAACACTGAAAAATGCATGAAAATGGGTTTTGGTGGACTTGAAGAGATATATATATATATATATATAATATATATATATATATTTCTATTTCAAAACCCATTAGGTCCGTCCTTGTCACCATTGCAAGTCACATTTGGCCTGTTCCCTCTGTATTTCGTTAAACACGAAATTGATTGAAAAATGGCTTTTGCGGACTTCAAATTTTATGTATTTCCCTTCCTGGACCCTTTCGGGTTCGGGGCTTCATCGCAATCGACACTGCCTTGTTTCCCATTGTATTTTGTTATATAACGAAATACATTAAAATGCATTTAAAATAGGCCTTCCCATAGACTTCAAAATTTATGAAATCTCATATATAATGCCGTCAGGTCCGGTAATCGGGTCTCACATATGCCTACGCATAGGCCTCGCCCACAGTATAGTGCCGATGCAATATAGCGATGCGATGCTATCGATATCGCATATTGCCTGAGCTAGAGGTCTATGGTTAGTGCTCATAGCAATCCCCGATAGCGATCGGCGATCACCATCGCAAGTTCCCTTAGGCTTGCGCTGATTTCCGTCAATTGCCTCCCACCGATCAGATCTGGACCATGATCAACCAGATCTGATGGCTGCTATTCATTCCTCTGCTTAAGCCTATGATACTTGATTTTCATTGTTTTCATTGGTTTTTTACCTCCTGATAGTGTATTTCCGCCCTTCTAAGGGCTCTCCTCTTGCACTGACTTTGACCTTTGGATGATTTTGAGCAAATGCTGAAGATTTCAAGAGCATTTTTAGATCCCTTGGGATGATTTTTAAGTAGAATTAGAAACTTTAAGAGTGTATATGGATCAAATTTTGGGCCTTTTGCTAGTGAGGCTAACATTGGCTCCTTTTGGGGATGAAATCCTCCCTATGAGGTTTCAATAACTACAGATCAATGCCTTTCTTGTAAACAAGATCAAATCTTCCTCCTAGTGTTGCATTGGGCATGGAGTCTATTTAGCATGAAATAAAACTTGAAAGAAACATATTTACAATACCAAGGCTTGAAAGCCTTAACTAAAATAAATTTCAAAGAACAACCCATTGACTGGGCCATCAAAAAAATCTCCTGCTTCCTTTGATGCATCCCTTTTGAGAAAACAGTCACCAAACTGAAAATTGACCCTTTTTACCTTTCTATGAAAGGTTTCTTTCTCTTGGTCAATGTGCATATAAGCAAATTCATCAAAGACTTGCAAAAGCCTATTGATTTGATCCTCTACTTCAAAAAAATTTCAGCATTTGGTATTATCAGGCAGAGATGGCCTATATTTCACCTCATCTTTGGATGCTTTTAGCCTTGGATGTTTTGCTTGGAAGGTTTTGTACACCTGCCAAATGATAAGGTTTGCTTCATACTCTGCTGTGACATTTGGTCTGAAAAGTTAAAATAAAAGATGAATCAATGTATTCTTGTGTGGGGGACACGAGGACTTCACTTGTTCCTGCAGCTTCCTTAGAGCAAGCCCCATCAAAGAACATGTCCCAAATCTGTGGGCCTTCTTCCTCTGTGATCTGGAAAACTAGTTTGTTAAGTTGCGTAGAGGCCAACTGATAAGGCTTGGTAATTTCAAGATCGAGCTTATCCATGATAGCCTTAGGCATTGGATTATGGCTAGCTCCGGTGTCTAGAAGGCAATTATGAAGGATTTTATCATGAATAGTCAGAGAGACATAGAATGACGGGGAGCTATCTTCAAAATTTTCAATCAGTGGGCTGAGAATAACAACGGGTTGGTCATCTTGCAGATTTACATAGTCAGTGGAAGCTTGGATGGAATTAGGCTCAAGAGCCTCAAGGATAGATTTATTGAAGGACTCATTCTTCACTGGTTCAATCAGAGGCAGAGGTATTCTTAGCTTCTGAATTTCTGATTGAAAACTGAAAGAAGAAGGGGACTTGTAAAGGCCTCTTACCTCTATGGCTGGAGCTTTGAGGATGATAGGATCAATTGTTGGTTGTTTCTACTTATTAGCTTGCTGTTCTGCAGGGATAAAATTTTTATGAACATGAGTCTCCTTGGCATTATTCATCTTTGACCTCATATTATATTTGTGTTGGTATTCAGTTTGTAGAACAGCTGCACTGTTCCACTCTTGGCTGATATGGTCATTAAATAATGACTTCTCATATGCAGCTAAGGTAAAAAAGGGGGCACTGCCTTTGTCTTCTATACAATGGATCTCATCATCTTCTTCAAACTGCTCTTCTTCCATGATTGCATTCTGAAAAGGGACCTTCACCCTTTGGTCTTCATTGGCATCTTTGTTTCTTTACAGGATCTACAACTGGTCATTTGCCCTTCTATATGGATTTGGATTTGGAGGAGAAAAGGTATTAGGAACCCTTCCTTTCCTAGAATGTTGCTCAACCTTTAATTTGGAAACTTCAGAGGCCAATGACTCTATCATCTTGGCCATTTTATCAATCTTGGGATCTGAAGATGATGAAGGCTCGCCCCTTTGTCTCCTTCTATCAGCATTACCTTTGAGCTTTTTTGTAGCCATGATGTTTTGATTCTACTTCAGGGCTGCATCTTGCATATCAGCCAAAGAAGCACATCGCTTCTCCATCAATAATAAACAGAAGTCAGAATCAAAGGCACTGGCGTAGATGAGTCTAGCAGAGGTAGTGGTGGGTTTCACTTCAGCTGGTATCTTGCTGTACATGCGGTTAAATCTCTTATTAAAATCAGACAACAACTCACCATTTTCCCTCTTTAAGTCCCCAAACTTAGTGTGGTGGTAAAGGAGATCCTTCTTATCCCCCCAATGCTTTAGGAATGCATCATCTAAGGCCTCAATATTTGCTATAGATCTTGGGGTCAGTTCCCTGGACCATTTTCTAGCCTCTCCATCTAGGCTTTGGACAAAGACTCTCATCTAGACATCATCTTCACTAATGTCTAGGTTATCAGCATAACTATAGAATGATTCAAGATGTTCTTCAGCTGTAATACCTTCATTCCTAGTGAACTTAGGCATATACTTCTGACATTCTCCAGTAGGCATAACATTCAAAGGAGTGGGCAGTATTAGGGGTCCATACCTAGCAGCTATGATTCTTTCCATTTTGGTAGGTGCTTGTGGACCTGCCATAGCTGTGGTGGTTAAAAGAGTAATGGCAGTCTGAATGATAGAGGGCTGAGGAGTAATTGATAAGACTAAAGGAATATGATGGATAGGAGGTGAGATTTCCTTTGGGCATACAACAAAAGGAAAACCTAAAGAATAAGGAGCTTTATGAATCTCTAAGTTTTTTATTTTTATTTATTTTTATTGTTTTTATACTCTCAACATATATTTGTTCTATTACAGGCCTTTCTTAAAGAGATATAGGAGATTGTTTAAGTTTACCTAAACCTGATGCTCCTTTTTGCAATACCTTTCTTTCTTTGATTATCTTTTCAGGGTCAGGTACTGGGTTAGCCTGTGACTTTAGAGGATTTTTCTGAGTATGCCTCACAAACTGAGCCAAAACTATGAAGTGGAGTTGCCAAGAGGTTCGGCCTCCAGTAGAGTCGCTAAATAGATGATTACTATTAGATAAACTTGACTCAGGATAGAGTCAAAGTTGACCAAGTTAAACATTGATGGTTTTGAGGCACATGGTATTGTGCACCCATAGTATTATGTCTATGGTATTATATGTAATGGAGCTTATAAAAGGCTGGAAGGACTTCATTGTAATGCAAGACTTGGAGGTGAGCAGTGAAAGCTCACTTGGTCGGATTGGCCAGGGTTTTGGCCAATGCTAATGAGATCTTATCAGGTTGGGTTTTTCCCCAGATTTGGGGTTTTTCCGGATAAACATTTGCGTTTATGTGTTTATGGTTGTTGCTGGTTATTTTTATATTTATTCCTCTCAGTAATTATTTATGTTATGCAGTAAATTTCTTAACAATTGGTATCAGAGCCGAAGGTCTATTTGGCTGATAAACTGGCAGGAAAGAAGGGTTCCTCGTTCGAGTGGGATCAATGGTGGAAGATGGTAAGTTTAGGGTTGAGAAATTTAACGGCCAAGACTTCTCGCTGTGGAAGATGTAGATGGAAGGTTATCTGTATCAAAAAGATCTATACCTACCATTGGGTAGAAAAACAAAGTTGTCGACGGGTATGAAAGATGAAGAATGAAACCTTCTCGATAGAAAGGCACTTGGAACAATACGGTTGTGCCTCGCAACGTCGGTCGCCTTCAACATTTCGAAGGAAACAACGACAAAGGGTTTGATTAAGGCGTTGGAGAAACTATATGAAAAACCGTTGGCCTCAAACAAGGTATTTCTTATGAAATGGTTATTGAATATGAAGATGTCCAAAGGCGGATCTGTTGGAGACCATTTAAATGATTTTAATACTGTTACAAGTCAGTTATGCTCTGTAGGGGTAAACTTTGATGATGAAGTTAGAGCTTTGTTATTCTTGTGCTCATTACCAGAAAGTTGGAATGGTTTAGTAATGGCCATTAGTAACTCTGTGTCTGGATCTAGTACTTTAAAGCTTGATGATGTTGTTGGTGCTATCCTTAGTGAGGAAATGTGACGGAAAAGCTTCGGTGAGACATCAGGTAATTCTTTGAGTGTAGAGTCTAGAGGAAGAAAAATGGAAAGAGGAAAGAGCTCAGGATATCGCAGTAAATCAAGGAAAGGCAGATCCAAGTCCAGATCGGGGATAGTGTGCTGGAAATGCGGAAAGAAAGGACACCTAAAAAAATACTGTAGATCTCGGAAGGGTAAAGAAGCAGATGCACTACAAGAAAACAATCATGAAGAAAATGTGACAGGTGAGGTGTTACAAGATGCTTTGATTCTTTCTTTTGAAAATATTACTGATTCCTGGGTGGTAGATTCAGGGGCCTCATTCCATGCCACACCTGATAAGAAATACTTTCATGACTATGTTCAAGGAGATTTTGGAAAAGTTCATTTGGGTGATGATAAACCTTGTAAAATTGTTGGAATGGGTAAGGTTCTTGTAAAACAGCAGAATGGAAACCAATGGCTACTAAAGGAGGTAAGGAATGTTCCAAATCTAAAGAAAATCTGATTTCAACAGGCTAGTTAGGCCGTGAAGGTTGTGTGACAAATTTCATAGATAAAGCTTAGAAGGTCACCAAAGGAGCCCTGGTAATAGCAAAAGGCGAAAAAGTTGGTACATTGTATTTTGTTGGGAATAATACTGAGAGGGGGGGTGAATCAGTATTATCAAATTGTTTTCAGTATATCTTCTAGATTTATACTTTAATTATTCTTCAGATATTGATCATTAGTTTGTATGTCAGTACCATATAATAATGAGCAAGAACAAGAAAAACAGATAATCACACCAAGGAACACCAGATATAAGGTGGAAACACAATGTGGGTGAAAACCACCTCCTACAATATGTCTCTATCTTCTTTCAATTAGAAACTTCTTTTACAACGATTTTGTATAGGTGCAGTCCTTTACCAGTACGCAGGCTGCAACTTGCAGAGAGCTACAACCCTCTCTCGTTTTCCAGTCTCTCCTGGAAGGGAGCTACAACCCCCTTTGCTCTTCTTCTTCTTTAAGGAACCACGTTTCATGAATTTTCAAACTGGATCCATGAACATCAAATAATCAACAAGTACATATGAATCACCCAATCTCCTTTTATAATCAACCAAGGAATCAACCAATAACTTTTCAGAATGCAGTAACCAGAACAACAATACCAGTAATCTAAACCCAGAACTCTTCAGCAATAGATAAAAGGCAGCCAACAAATATTTCAAGAAAAGTCCGCAACTTCACTAATAGAAACCTGCGAATATCCGCAGTCCTTCCGTGTCTAAACTGCGCAGATCTGCAACTGATCCTTCTGCTATTCTGCGTACTTCCGCACCTACTCCTTCTGCTGTACTGCATACCTTTGCGCAGATCTGCACCTGCCCTGTTTGCCTGACAGTGTACCTCCGCACCTACTCCTTCTGCTGTACTGCGTACCTCTGTGCAGATCCGCACCTGCACTGTCTGCCTGACAACGTACCTCCGCACCTAGTCCTTCTGTTCCTCTGCGTACCTCCGCACTGTGCCTTCTGCTGCACTGCGTAACTCCGCACCTGCACCTTCTACTGTGCTGCGTACCTCCGCACCTGCGCTGTGGATCGCTTGCGGACCTCAGAATAGAGCCAATTTATCAGTGCTCCAATGTGCCACAGACTGTCAGATCCACAGATCTGATCATGCGCCAATGAGATCACGACTTATCAATAGATCCGCCTTACAGTTTACAGAATTCTCCTTGATTTAGATCTAGCGTTATCAAACTGATCACCCAAAATTTCAGATCCTAAGATATCCAAAATTCAAAAAGGGTGTCTAGCCAAATGATCTCCTTCCTTTTTATAGGCAAGCCTTTACTCAAACCTTGGTCCAAAACCATAGGTATTCAATACTAGGAACCTAATACCTTGGATCAATACTTTTAGATGCAAAACCACAGACCAAAACCATAGGATCAAACATGTCGGGCTAAATACCATGGACCATTCATAAAGATTCCCACATGCGCGTGCTTCTCTGCATTGGAGAGAGTGAACTGGGGTCCGCACCTTCTGAACGGAGAAACTGCGGGTATGTCCGCACTTCTTCGTCGGGGTACCTGCAGGTCCGCACCTTTGCTTAGGCTCACCTGCGGGTATCTCATTTTCTATGTTTTGAGAGCTTGAACAGAGATCTGCCACTTGAGTGAGTTGCCATCAAGTACAACACCTGTGCCATAGCGCCAAACCAGAATCATAATGCCAACATCTCCCCCTTTGGACTTGATGGCAACCGCAAGATCCTCAACGTCATTCTGCCCCTTTGGCATCAAAGGCAAAGGGTTATGCTCCCCCTGAGAACATGCTTAAGTCTTTGCTCTGCTGATCATGCTCCCCCTGACTATAGACCAGATCTGCAAAAGAAAAATTTCTTCAAGAAGAACCATAATCCACCATACACCATAAATGACCATGAAAGAGATAGAGACCATAATGCAAACAATGCATTATATATGCTCCCCCTAAACCTGTGCCATTCGATCTTCGACCAATACATACACCAGCAAATGTACGCGCATGCCACAAATGATACTCTTGTACAACCAACAATCTCTGAAACAGATGAGATTCAACAACAAGATAATGCATCAACAACCCCAGATTTTGCCTTAGGTATTCAAACGTTTCCCTGGACAGTGGTTTGGTGAGAATATCAACAACTTGTTCCTTAGAAGGAACATACTCCAATTTGACCTTTTGTTCCAACACTTGTTCCCAGAGAAAGTGATACTTGATTGGTATGTGCTTGGTTTTTGAATGCATGACTGGGTTCTTAGAAATGTTGATTGCACTTGTATTATCACATAAGATGGAGATAGGTGGAGTACAAGTGATTTGAAAATCCTGCAAGGTCTGCATCATGCAAAGAAGTTGAGTGTAGCAAGATGCAGTAGCCACATATTCCGCTTCAACTGTAGATAGAGCAATCGAACTTTGTTTCTTGCTGAACCAAGATACTAATCTAGAACCCATAAAGAATGCACCATTACTTGTTCTCTTTCTGTCATCCATGCTTCCAGCCCAATCTGCATCTGTATATGCATGAAGAGTGAGATCTGTATCTCTTGGATACCATAAGCCATAGTTTTGAGTTCCTTGAAGATACTTGAAAATTCTCTTTACTGCCTGAAGATGAGTTTCCTTTGGATCGGCCTGAAATCTTCCAACTATTCCCACTGCATGCATGATGTCTGGTCTGGTACTTGTCAAATAAAGTAGACTTCCAATCATAGATCTATAGGTTGGCTGATCCACTGCTGCTGATTCATCATTTTCACTAAGGCTGCATCCTATAACCATGGGGGTACATACTAGTTTTGCATCTTCCATGCCATATTTCTTCAAGATCTATTCGAGATACTTGGTTTGAGACAAAAAGATACCATCTTCATTTTGTTGGATTTGCAAACCAAGAAAATATGTAGTTCTCCAAGCAAAGACATTTTGAATTCTTTCTGCATCACCAAGGCAAAGCTTTGACTCATAGCTTTTTCATTGCTGCCAAAGATAATATCATCTACAACAAGTATTAGCAATTTGTCATTTTCAATTTTTATATAAAGATTGCTATCTTCTGATCCTTTTGAAAAACCTTGTTGATGAAGATATTTGTCCAAACGGTAGTACCAAGCCCTTGGAGACTATTTGACCATAGAGAGCCTTTTTCAGTTTGCATACAAGATTTGGATCATTCCGAAGAATGAAACCATCTGGTTGCTCAATGTACACTTCTTCTTCTAAGTCTCCATTTAGAAAGGCTGATTTCACGTCCATTTGAAAAACTTTAAACTTATGAAAGCTTGAGAGAGCAAGGAACATTCGGATGGCCTCAAGTCTTGCAACGGGAGCAAAGGTTTCTTCAAAGTCTATTCCTTCTTGTTGAGCATACCCTTTACAAACAAGTCTGGCCTTGTTTCTAATCACTTCCCCATCTTCATTCAACTTGTTCTTGAAGATCCATTTTGTTCCTATGACATCCTTATATTTTGGTCTAGGGACCAACTCCCAAGTGTTGTTCTTTTCGATCTGCTCAAGTTCTTCATCCATTGCCTTGACCCAGCATTCATCTTTGCATGCCTCTTTTACATTTTGTGGTTCAGTGGAGGAGAGCAATGCCAAATAGCTTGAGGCTTTTGCAATTGTTCTTCTTGTTTGTACACCTGCCTCTTTCTGTCCCAAAATTTGAGATTCTAGATGATTCTTCTGAACATACCTGGATGGAGTCTTCTCTTCTATCATATATGTTCTTCTGGTGCCTCTTGAGGTTCTTATTCATTAGTCTAATTTGGAGAGTAGTCTTCATCCTCTTCGATATTTTCATAATTTACTTGCCTAGGAATGTATCCTTTTTCATCAACCACTACATCAATGCTGTCAAAAATTCTTCCAAGTCTTTTATTATAACACATATGCTTTGCTGTGGGGAGAATAACCAAGGAGAATGCCTTCATCTGCTCTAGGTTCAAGTTTGCCAAGTTGTTCATCAGTATTCTTAATATAGCATTTGCTTCCAAAAATTTTG
>APFE031719899.1:0-14712 GCA_000404065.3 Pinus taeda
CATTTATGTTGTATTAAAGGCTGTAATAACTTCTTATCTACTATTTCTGTACGAGTTAATAAAGATATTTTATTTCTCAGATGACTCAATGCCTGAGATATTTTGTATGAAACACTTCTATATATTCCCCCTCGCATGAGATAGCAGGGGTTGGATGTTGGATGTAATTGATATCATTGATAGAGTTCTTTGACTGTAAATTCTCAGAGAAGTAATATAAAGGCGGTGGAATTTCCAAAGCTCTGTGTTGTTTGATGCATTGTGGTGTTTAGCTGAATGTTACAGGATTCCTGCGTATTTCATGGCACAATAAGTTTTCCTTACAACTCTTTTTTTATGCGTTTTATCATCTTTTCATATCTCTTTCATGATTTTGTTCTTTACAATTAATGGCAAGGAAAAATAATAGTTCCAAGACTTAATCACAGATTACCCTGAACTCAATCTAAGCTATTATAAGTGTTTTTCTTCAGTTATAGTAAAAAGGTGTAATTCTTAATTGCTACCCTTTCATGCTATACCTTTCACAATGATTATCGTTTTCAGGAATTCAATTTTGCTCCTGAGGAATATATCTCTTTCCCACACCTCACCTTAGTGGAAAATTCTTAATTTCTTTTCACTGGTTGTTCACATTTCACCATCAAAATTTCAAGTTTGTTTCATGAAGTATCTAAATGGCCCTGTAATTCCTGCTGCTCACACTCAAGATTTCAACAACCAGTAGCCACAGACTCCATTACCCAATAGACTAACCTTATCTGCAGATTTCCACTTTAAGTACAGAAAGACATCCTTCCAACCAAACATAAACCAAACCCCTACTTCATAACTAGCCTAAAAACTCCACAAAATAGAGACAAACCTTAAAGAGAGAGCCCTCTCTGATTACAGTTGGGCTAGAAGCTGTAATCCAAAGATTGGTTAGTGGTTACCCCGGCCGTATTCCCTTGGGAGTCAAAGGGAACAACCTGGGTGTTAACAGACTCAATACTGCAACTCTACTAAAATAGCCTTCAGACCTTCACGAAGGTCTACTATCAGCCTTTGTAGACCCTTATCAGTTGATTTATCCACTTACATGCTTAGATAACAATCCTAAATTAGTGTTCGAACATATCTACTTATGGTATTTGGTAAATATAACGGAATTCATCTTAGTCTTTCATCAAAAATTCCAAACTTGCGGAATTCACAGAATGGTGGTATGATGACATAAAAGTTGAAGCAGATAAAGGGATTTAAGCTCTTTTCAATAAAGCAAGTTTTTGAAGGAAGTATGGATGACATAAAGAAAAATGAGGTATGTATCCTTTCACTAGATATTGTAGAAGTTATGTCATGTGGTTGTAGATAACATGGATCAATGCTCTATCTTGAGATAATGATCAAAAGAAAGGATCTCGTCCTTCGAAGGAATGCATAAATGCGCGGGTCACACAATCACTAGATGAAATCAACATAATATGTCCTCAAATGTAATATTGGGTGGTTGGCTATAATTGAAAAACTCTGATTGGAAATTCCTAGGAATGAAATGTGTAAGGAAAGGAAGGAAGAGATCATGGGATATGAAACCATGGAAGAGGCAATCAACATCTGAAAAACCAAGAGATCTAACTAGGATATCTCCAAGAAAGATATGTAGAAAGTTTGATAGAGAAAGAGACCCTTGACAATATATATCTTTGGGAGATGTGTGAATGTGTATGTAGGATGTTGATGCAACCTAGAAGATGTCATGATGAAATATAATCACAAAGGTAATTTTGAAAGTGTTCATTTCTTATTTTTTTAGCAAATATCTGGATGGGATTATGAAAGGCTACAAACGAAAGATCTATAGATATTTTCCACCATATATGACCATGTAGTAGGATGAAACAGACTAAACAACATAGGACATGAAGAAGGTAAAATGGAATGAAGGAAGGAAATATATGAACTAATAGATCACTTTATAATGATGACATGAATGACTCATCGATGAAAGTGATGGATGGTCTTTTCCCTATGATGTAGTCCCAAACATGAAGACTTTGAAATAATGAAAATAAATTCATGACATCATGAGGAGGATTTCTTCAAGCATCTAGTCACCCGAAGATCTATACTAGAGAAGGTGATGAAGGTCCATAATTAAGAGGGAGCCTGGAAACAAGTTTCTTACTTGGAACAAAATTGGAAGCAAAATTCCTAAGACAAGAGGGAGCTTAGGTACATTCCTTTCGTAGGAATGTGTACACTCCCTTATTGGAATAGATATGTCCTCCCAAATTAAGAGGGAGAGATAGATACATCATTATTGTCTTCACTTGGGAAGACATAATGGAGGATTGGGTAAACATATGGCATCCTATACTATTTGAGGATGAGTTAGGGCATCCAAGGTAAGAAAATTCTTAGAGGGTTGATATTCTTTGAGGACTGGGAATCCAACATAAGAATATTCCTAGTAGACCATGCCCTGTGAACTCAGGTAGCATATGTTATGAGAGAGACAACAATGAGGGTGTATATACATCATTGGTATTGCTGGCATCGTGCTCAGATCTCGTGGAGAGGTAGAGCTATTAGTCAAGGCCATCCTATGTGACAATGCTAGTTGATATGATGCTAAACAGATGGGATACCAATCTGACTCTTCTTATGAGAATTTTTCAGATTGAGAATGACAAAGTACCATTATGAATACCTCCGTAGTTAAGAGGGAGTTTTGAAAAGTGTAACTAGTTTTAGTCTTCATAATGACATTTGTAATTGTGATTTTATGTAATTGATGTAAAGAAGAAAATACAGTTATTTTTGTAATGCTTGTCTCATGGGTTTCATGAGAAAGGAATTTTATTTTTAGTAATGGCTCCCACTGAGAGCACCTAGGATTGGTCATAAAGCCAAAGAGATCTAATGTCATGTATGAAGGACCCTCCTTGGGCATGTTACATTTTTGTATGAATCATTAAATTTATAAGAAGGCCCTCCAAGACCAGGCAAAATCTTCTCCTACAAGTCGGATACAAGATGGAATAAATAATCTTCTCAAGAAAACATGTAGGCTCACCCTCACTCAAGTTAGCTTATTATGGAGGCTCCAAAAACTATAAATAGGGCATCTTGGCCTCATTTCAGAGACAAAAATTTGGTCAAGCAGGCCTGAAATCAAGGTGTGAAAGGATCACTTTGAAGAGAGCTTAATCATTAGAAAACAATGGAAAGAAGGAGAACAAAGTCCCTGGCATAATTTGGATATGTTTTTGGGTCACTTTGATCTCACATTTGCAAAGTAAAGGGACTTTCTCTATTATAGAAAAGGTTGAATTTTTGCAGTCCTATTGGAAGGTTAAGTCAAGGAGGAATCAAGGGTATATTACAAGCCAAGTTACCAAGGAAGAGACATCCTACTAAAACAAAGGAAAATAAGGCATAAGAGAAGGTCATATGCATGAGGTAGGGTTTCTTATTTAGGGTCAAATATTGTAGACTTAATTCAAGGAGGCAAAAATAGGTGAAGGTATGAGGCAAAAGGAATTTGAGGTTGAAGATAAGCCAAGAAGGAGGAAGGAAGGTGGAATATCATTGATTAATGATATCATCAAGGACACTTTAGGTCTTGGTAATGGAGTGGAAAGTAGGTCAAGGGTCTTGGTCTTGGTATTCGTCAATTGAATCCTCTATGAGAGGAAGAATTTGTTTGGTTTTTCCTCTCAAGTGGCAGAGGTTTTAGCCCTGGCTTATAGCCTATATTCTATGTCTCTTGTCTCTTTATGGTTTGTACTTTGTTAGTTGTTTGATGAAGAATAATATTATAATAACATAAGTAAAAGAAGATCCTAATATAAGAAACAAAAATAATTGACAAGAAGCTATCAATACTAGAGAAATCACTTACTATCAATGCCCTGGATTTCTCAACACTCCCTTCAATTGGTCAAAAGAATCATCAATCTGTGGTAAAGGCTATATGTTGTTGATCGTCATCTTGTTAAACAACCTGTAATCAATGCACAACCTAAGAGTACCATCCTTCTTCCTCACAAACAATATTGATTCACCCCAAGGTGATACACTTGGCCTAATGTATCCCTTATAAGACATTTCCTTCAATTGTAATTTTAGTTCCACCAACTATGGAGTGCTCATCCTGTAAGGTTCCTTTGATGTTGGTATTGCTCTTGGAATGAACTAAATAGAACTGCTCCCGACATCAATGAAATAGAAAAGTATGTTACGATATGAGGCGGTAGCTTTGAGACCCCTACTAGAAATAAATCCTGAAACTACTGGAAAACCCGATACCTTCTCAAGACTTCAAAATCCTCAATATCCTTCCCTTTTTCACTAGAAATATGAACTGTAAATAATACACATATTTTTTTTCTATTGTGCTTTTCCTGCATAGTTGTAACCATCCTCAACGATGTATGATTCTTCTTACTCTGCAAGATTATCTTCTCTCTATCATCATCCAAACACTCAATGCCCTTATCGTAACAACATAACTTAGTTCTAATTAATGTACAACCAATCCATACCTAATAGAATATTGTATGATTCCAACAAAATCACATTTAGATGTGACGATGTAGACATACCGTTCAACTCAAATTCACAAGGTCTCATCCAATAATGAAATATTTTCTTAGTATGTGTAGCCAACTGCACCAACGAAGACTCTACATGCACTTCTTTATTCAAGCAACACGTATCCTATAGGTTAGGAGTAATATAACTATGGTTAGATCTAAGGTCAATCAAAATAGAAATAAATTGATCATACATCTTACCTTCTTGTTGAGAAATGGCAACAAGAAATTCTAGTTCAATTTGTCCTTGAATTAAACTCAGAAATAAAATAGAATTCTATTCTCATAAAAACTTGTAAATAGTTAACTAAGTTTAATTAACTTAATTATCTTAGGAATTTCGAGTTGGAAGTCTTTCTGTAGTCATGAATATGTTCTCCCTAAGTTTTAGGGGTCTAGTATGAGTTTAAATTCAGTTGGAAATTAGATCACTCAGTTTACTGACTTAAGTTCAGTTAAATTAGTACTAAATTGTTTTTGGAGCTAAGAGAGGACTAATAGTTAGTTGGTGCACTAATGCATCCACTAGTGCTACTCTAGTTAACTGAAGATTCCCTCATGCGAAACTCATGCATGTCAGAGAAAGACCCCGTTGAGATTTGAGTGGAGGGATAGTGTACCATCATTGGTATTATTTACTGGAGTGTAAATATCATGCATGCATCAGAGATTGGATTGTGCAATTTTGGAAGTATGAATTCCCTTTCAATATGGGATATTCATTTTAGGAATTACGCAAGATATTAGAGGCTTGGAAAGCTCAAGAATTGGCTAAGTGTTGGACAAGAGCTAGCTTGTGAGCTAAGAGAGTTGAGCATACTTGTGCAAAATTGTTCTAGTGAGAACAAGCTTTGTATACTCACTCATATTTCTGATATATGCAACACAGATAGTAGGTTTTTGAGCAGTCACTTTCGCTAGATACATCTTGTGTTATGTGCCATTGATTTATCCTCTTCTTGTTCATATTGTTTTCATCGATCTATTGGCTTCTGCTAGTTGAAAGTAGAAGTATATTCTTGTCCTGTGCTTTAGTAAATTGCATGAGCTTGTGAATCTACAGGATTTTCTACATGGTATTGAAGCTGAGAACAATATATGAGAGGAGATTTGGAAGTTTTGAGTTTTGGGTTATAGGATAAATTCAAATTTGCAATACATACTTCAAGATCGACTGATGGCATTCTAAGCTTTGCAGCTCAAGTATGCCTTGGAAGACAGCTTGAATTTTATAACATGGAGGGAAATAATGGAGGTTGTGCTAGAGGATAATGGCTTGAAGTAATTCATTGATCAAAAATTCCTAAGCCAGCAACATCGGATGCACATAATTTGGCCAAATGGAATAAGTGTGTGGCGAAGGCAAGGCGGATAATTCTTGAGGGTGTTCGAGACCACATTTTCTCAAGTCTCCACGGAAAGGAAACTCCATATGCTATGTGGAAAGCATCAATGGACTTGTATTAGAATAGCAGTGACCAAAGGAAATTGGCATTGAAGGAAAAACTTCGAAAAATCAAAATGGAGAAAGGAGAGACAATTCCAGAATACTTGACCAAGTTCTCTCAATGTTGTGATGAACTTCAAAGTGTTGGAATCACGGTTGTTGAGGATAATATGGTAATTATTCATCTTCTAGGACTCCCAAAGAGGTGGCATAGTTATGAGGACATTGTCAATGGTTAGGAGAAGCTACCTAATTGGGAACGACTGTGGTCAGCCTTGATGAAGGAGGAGATCAAGAGAAACACCAACGATGGCTCTTCATCAAAGACTGATGATGAAGAGAATTGTGCCTTAGTGATTAAGGTAAAGAAGGGGAAAGGGGAAGCTTCCCATTCCAAATCAAATTCCTATCATGGAGGCAAGAAGAAATACATGACGAAAGTTAAATTCTTCCATTGTCATGAGCTGAGCCATTTTGCTACAATTTGTCCACTCAATAAGTCTCTGAAGAATTCCTCAGGGAGAGTAGCAAGTGAAGCTTTGTCCTCTTAATTTGAATGGCACTTTTCCCTCATTGAAGGCATGGTTTCATCAATGATGGGAAGTGTATGGTACTTTGATAATAGAGCTTCATTCCATGGTTGGTGACAAATAGTTATTCAATGACATGGAGGAGAAAGATCTCTAGAAGCATATCGAGATGGATGACGACGATAAGTATAGTGTTACTAGATTAGCACGTTTACATTTCAAAGGGATCATGGGGCTCCACTCACCTTGAAGAATGTTATGTGTGTGCCGAGGTTGAAGAAGAACATGGTATCCATTTCCATGCTTGAGGATAGAGGCTATGATGTGATCTTCTAGAAAGGAAAGGAGTTCTTTTGACACATAGCCATGGGTCAAGTAAAGAAGATAGGGATTCCGATGAATAATCTCTATAAGATAGAGGTAGAGGAGTGTGCCACTTCGAGCAAAAAGGCAGAAAGGACGTAGATCCAAGACATTTGCGAGTTGTGGCACAAGCGATTGGGGCACTTTCATCATGGGGCCTTGATGGTATTGCAAAATATCTATACCGGTCTTCCCAAAGGTTTGCTTGAGCAATTTGATGCATGCAAGTGGTGTACTTTGGGAAAATACACCAAGTCTTCCTTCATGACAGAGACAGTCAAGCAAAGGCTATTCTAGAGCATGTCCATTCAAATGTGTGTGGACCATTCTCGATAGCATCCAAGGCGAAACACAGGTATTATGTAATTTTTTTATGACTATTCTCATAAATGTTGGATATTTTTCATGTAGAAAAGGATCAAAATTTCACAATTTTTTGTGAGTTTAAAGCATTGGTGGAGAAAGAATCAGGCAAGAAGGTTAAATCTCTATGGAGTGATAACGAGGTTTAAGAACTTATGAGCAGTAGAAGGGATTAAACGTTAGTTGACGACACCCCATAACCCTCAGCAGAATGGGGTGGCCAAGAGGAAGAACATAAGCATAGTAGGGGCAATGAGGGAAATGTTGCATGATTAGGGCCTACCACTTGACTTCTGGGCTGAGAGCTGCAACACAACAATTTATGTTTAGAACCGTAGCTAATATCAGATACTTGAGATGAAGATGCTAGAGGAGACATGTTCTGGTAAGAAGCCACATGTTGGTCAATTCAAAATTTTTGGGTCATCGATATATTTCCATGTGACGAAAGATGCACAAAAAAAGCTTGAGCCAACAACAGATTTGGGGATATTTGTGGGCTACACTGGTATACCTCACAACTATCAGGTGTATTTGCAGACCAACATGATGACAGTGCTTTGCAGGGATATCAGATTCGATGAGGAGAAGGCCATGTGAGTTTCCCTTTAGAGGGAACTTGAGCTACATGCGGATGAGGAAATTTTAGCTCCTAAGTGTGACGAGCCTCAAATTGATGTGGAGAAGTCACATGCAAGGGATCCGAGAGTGGAGACATCCACTAAGGCAGATTCTTCCAGAGAGGGAAGAAAATACACCAAAGGTGATGAAAAATTCTTGGACAATGCATGGAAGAATGTGGGAGCACCCACTTCTCAGCACGGGTAGAGGAGGTCACCTGAAAGGTACACTGGATACATGGCTCTTATCGGAAAATGTGTTATGACAAAGCCATATTCCTTTAAGGAAGCAGTGTAGTAGTTGGTTTGGGTTGATACCATGATGGAGGAGTATGACTCCATAGTTCATAATAGTGTTTGGGATGTGGTCTTAACACCAGAGGACAAATCAATAGTAAGCTCCCATTGGCTTTACAAAGTAAAGAAAACTGCAGATGGTAGTGCGAAGAAGGATAAGGCTAGATTTGTTGCGCATGGCCTTTCAAAGGTAGAGGTGATTGACTATGATGAGACCTTTGCTCTTTTTGCAATTTTCATCAATCATATCTATATTCGCACTATCAACACAAATGGGTTGGAAGATACATCGGATGGATGTAAATAAAACCTTCCATAATGGAATGATTGAGGAAGAGGTGTACATAAAACAACCTGAAGGTTTTGAAAACTTTGACCATGAGTCACATGTGTGCTAGCTCAAGAGAGTGTTGTATGGGCTGAAGCAAGCAGCTCATGCTCGGTACACCAGGATAGATAGTTGCTTCGCTCGGTTGGGATTTATAAAGAGTGAAGAGGATGTGAACCTGTACAACATACTAGTGGAAGGTAAACTATTGATCATTGTACTTTATGTTGATGATCTCATACTCACAGGTGACGATTCGTTGATCAAGTCTTGCAAGGGTGGACCTTGCAAGTGAGTTTGAGATGAACAACATAGGGCTGATGCACTACTTTCTTGGCATGGAGGTATAACAGGGAGATGGGGATTTAAAGTATGCCAACGAGATACTCAAGAGATTCCACATGGAGAGAAGAAAACACATGGATACTCCTCTACTAGGTAACTAGAGGAAGGAGGATGCTACTTCAGGGAAAGTGGTGGAAGCTACTGTTTACATGCAGCTTGTGGGTTCACTCATGTAATTGGTGAACACACGACTAGATATGTGCTATGCAGTTAACCAACTTAGTCAAGTGATTGTTAGGTTGACCAAGCTATATTGGAAGGTGACAAAGAATGTGTTGAGATATCTCAAGAGCACATCTCAATATGGATTATGGTACAAACAAATAGAGGGAATGAAACTTCAAGGCTTCATCGATGCAGCTTGGGCAGGGAGCCAATTCGACAGGAAGAACACACTAGGAGGGGTCTTCACTATTATGTCAACAATAGTTTCTTATTATAGTAGGAAACAAATATTGGTTGCACTCAGTTCGGCAAAGGCAGAGTACATAGCTGTGATTCAAGAAGCATGTGAGGGCATCTAGATGAGGAAGATCATGGTTGGATTCTTTGGTCAACATATGTTTCCAACTGTGATTTACTATGATATTTAGAGTTGTATCAAACTCTTTGAAAATCTAGTTTTTCATGATCGATCCAAGCATATTTATATTTGATATAATCATCTCAGATATTATGTATTGAGGTGGACTATGTTGTTAGATTACATTATCACAAAGGAGAAATATGTTGAAATTTTATCAAAGGAATTGTCAAGATGTAAATTCAAGTTTCATAGAGATAGGATCAAGGTAGCTGATAATCCATTTCTTGTTGAGAGGGAGTGTTGAGAAATGGCAACAAGAAATTCTACTTTAATTTGTCCTTGAATTAAAATGAGAATTAAAATTGACTTATATTCTCATAGCAACTTGTAATGTTTAATTAAGTTTAATTAACTTAATTATTTTAGGAACTTTGAGTTGGAAGTCTTTTTTTAGTCATGTATATGTTCTCCCTAAGTTTTAGGGGTCCAGTATCAGTTTAAATTAAGTTGGAAATTAGATCACTCAGTTTACTAAGTTAATTTTAGTTAAATTAGTTCTAAATTGTTTTTGGAACTAATAGAGGACTAACAATTAGTTGGTGCACTAATGCATCTGCTAGTTCTACTCTAGTTAGCTGAACATTCCCGCATGAGAAATTCATGCATGTCAGTTCAAAGAACGACCTAGTTGAGACTAGCATGCAAGGAGAGTGTACTATCAATGGTATTATTTACTGGAGTGTAAATATCATGCATGCATCAGAGATTGATCCTATGCTTGGATTGCGCAATTTCGGAAGCATGATTTCCCTTTAAATACCGATTATTCATCCTAGGAATTACGTAAGATATTAGAGGTTTGGAGAGCTGCAAAATTGGGTAAATGTTGGCCAAGAGCTAGCTTGTGAGCTCAGAGAGTTGAGCATACTTGTGCAGAGTTGTTCTAGTGAGAACAAGCTTTGTATCTTCACTCATATTTTTGATATATGCAATATAGATAGTGGGGTTTTGAGCGGTTTATTTCCGCAGATACATCTTGTGTTATGGGCCATTGATTTATCTTCTTCTTGTTCATATTTTTTTCATCAATCTATTGGCTTCCGCTGGTGGAAAGTAGAATTAGATTCTTGTCCTGTGCTTTAGTAAATTGCATGAGCTTGTGAATCTACATGATTTTCTACATGGAATCAGAGCGGACAACAATATAATATAGGAGATTTAAAAGTTTTGAGTTTTTGGTTACAACTGAAATTCAAATTTGCAATGCATACTTTAGGATTGGTAGATGGCCTTCTACAGTTTTTGGATCGAGTATGCCTCGAAAGGAAACTCAAATTTTATAGCTTGGAGGGACATAACGGAGGCTTTTCTAGAGGATAATGGCTTGAAGGAATTTGTTGATCAAGAAATTCCTAAGCTAGCAGGATCAGATGCACACAATTTGGCTGAATGGAAGAAGTGTGTGTTAAAATGTGAGGTGGATAATCCTTGAGGGAGTTCGAGAACACATTGTCTTGAGTCTCCATGGAAAGGAAAGTTAGTATTATACGTGGAAATAATTGACATACTTGTATCAAAACAATAGTGACTAAATGGAATTGGCGTTGAAGGACAAACTTCGAAAAATGAAAATGGAGAAAAGCGAGACGATTCCAAAATACTTGACCAAGTTCACTCAATGCCATGATGAAATTGGAAGTGTTGGAATCATGGTTGCTGAGGACGATATGGTGATTCATTTTCTTCGAGGACTCCCAAAGAGTTGGCATAATTATTAGGACTCTGTTAATGGTTGGGAGAAGCTGCTGGATTGGGAATGACTATGGTTAGATTTGATGCAGGAGGAGATCATGAGAAACACACCAGGGATGGCTCTTCAAAATAGATGTGAAATGAAGAGAATTGTGCCTTAGAAATTAAGGTGAAGAAGGGTAAAGGGAAAGCTTCCCATTCCAAATTAGATTCTTATCATGGAGGTAAGAAGAAAAGCATGACAAAAGTTAATTTCTTTCATTGTTATGACTGGGCCATTTTGCTACAAATTGTCCACTCAAGAAGTCCAAGAAGAATTCCTCGAGAGGAGAGGTGGGTGAGGCTTTGGCTTCTCAATTTGAATTGGACTTTCCCCTCATTGCATGCATGGTGTCATCAATGATGGGAATTGTATCGTACCTAGGAAATGAAGCTTTATTCCACATGACTGGCGACAAAGAGTTATTCAGTGACTTGGAGGAGTAAGATCTCTAGATGCATATCGAGATGGGTGATGAAGGGAACTATAGTGTTATTGGATTGGGCATGATTACTTTTCAGAGAAAGCATGGGGCTCCATTCACCTTGAAGAATGTTATGTATGTGCCTGGGTTGAAGAAGCACTCGGTATCTATTGCCATGCTTGACGATAGTGGCTTTGCTTTCTTGAACTCTTCCGAAAGTACTACTTCTCACTCCTCCTATACAGATGATGATAATGATGATTATTGTGTCTCTCTAAACCAAAACTAAAATAGAACCCACAATCATTACCCCCACTTTCAGGTGTATCCAAGAACCTACCATCTATGATTGTGTCATTCCTATCAAACTTGTATCACGGTTGAGACCTACTACCATATGCCCCATTGGTCCTTTCCTCCTATCCATGATTGATCCTAAGTGTCCCTTTCTATGAAAATTATATAGAATATTAAGAATGACTGCACTAAATTTTTCTTTCTTATCTTATGCCCTAGCAATTCTTTCCTGTGACTAAATGATCCTATCATTATTTTCCTTACAATGTCTGATCTATGATTTCAAACCTCTAGACATATATTCTGTCAGGGGAGTACTCATAACCATGTTGTTCATCTGATTGGTAGGAATAATTACATGGACTATAGTCAACCATTTTTCTTGTCATCTTTATCTTCTACTTCCTGCAAACATACCATGATAGATAAACCAAATATAAACATGATTAACATACCTCAGTGAAGTTCAGGGGAGGTTATATTATCTGAAAAATAAATCTATATTAGCATGATACACGTATATACATAATCATATCATTATATCGACATCCTGCATGATAACACCAACTACATAGAACGACCTCATGAATGACAACCATAACCATGGAAATGCATGCATAACTACCACATAAACACTGACATGCATGCATGCCAGGCACATTTCGCCCATCGAGTCCAATTTCATAAACTTGGGAGCTCTAATACCAATACGTAACCATCCCTCCCATATTTACCCACTTTCATCGACCTTCCAGGGTAAGCACGAGTCTAATAGTTACCACGACATGACTAGAGCTCCTAGCTCTAGTTAAGGAACTAGGGATGACAAACTGAACATAAACTGAAAGCTCACCTCATTCTTTAGGGCTATAGGACACTAAGGGGACAAAGAACCACCCTGGGTGACCAAACCCTTACTTGCACTCCTTTTCACACACATTAAGCCACATGTGCATGAATGAAGAGGCCTCTAATCACATGCACAAACCTGCCTAGGTGCGGCTGTCACCTAAATTTTTCAGTTCGAATGGTATGGTCCTGATATTTGAGCCTCAATTCGAGGTCAACCTCCAAACCACTACCCAGAACTTCCTGAAACTTCTTAGAATCATGAATGGCATGAAAACAAGGCTAAACATATAAAATTGAAGGTAGAACTTGACCTAGAATACCTAGAACATAATAGATATTTTGTCAAACACATGGGAAACATGTAAGATATAGGTAATGAATGCATATCTAATAATAAAAGTATGAGATTCATCTGATAATAATCAAGAAGGCCCTATCTTGGCTGAAGGGGGCCTGAACCAGGTATAGAGTTGTTCGTGCCAGCCAACAAAACCCATAACTATTGGCCATTTTGATAATAACGTGCATAGCGCAGGCTGCAGTCTCACCCAAAGTACTATTGGGGGATGATAGAACTAGGTTTCTACATCCAATGAGTCCATGTGATAAGTCATTCTTAGGCTCTGATAGTTCATATCTCCCTTCATGCAAATCGGTATCCTTCTAGGGATTGTTACCTTAAAGAGGGTGAAATGGCCTCTATACCTTTGTGAAGGTCTATGATCGGTGTTTGCAAACCTTAAATAGACAATGTATCGACTTTAGCACATCAATAAGTTACCCTATATATGAATTCATGCATATCTATTCATTTTATCAGAAAACATAGCTGAAATAACCCTTAACTTTGCCAACACAGATAACTACTTAAAGCATGCATAAATAAGACTGATTTAGTTGTTTCATGCAGCATTCATTCATTAGTTCATAGGAAGCACATAATAAAGTGAAAAATCATAACATAAATGGAATGAATAGAAATGCTTAAATCACCCAATAACTCTTCAAAATTAGCCTTTCTTAATCTTCAACATTCATATTAGAGACTCCTTGACCCTGCGCACTTAGCTGCAAGGTTCCGCGCACTTAGCTACGGACTTAGCATGGCCTCCTATGCACTCAGCTGCAAGAGCCTTCCCCTTCTCGCCTAAGTATAGGAATCCAAGCCTTCCTGCCTTAACACTCACCAAAATTTTTTCTATCTTTTCTCTTTGTTATCAACTACTACTTCTAGACTCGCTATGACTCAAATATGTAGCCTTTTCAATACAATACCTAGTTTGCGGACCATAGGTGAGTCTCAAAACTAGCTTATCTAGTTATCTAAACAAGGGGCTAAGACCATTTTGACTCCTATTTTCCTTTGCATCTGCTATAACACCTTCAACTTTTCCTAAAGTGACAAAGTAAGCTGACAAGCTTCCTATAGCCACAACTATAATTTGGCCTTTAGAAGGGCCTTTTTCTTCTACAATTCTTCTTCATGTACTTGTAGCTTCTTTCCTTCCTTAGCTTTGTGAGGCATTGTGCTAGTCCCAACGTGTGCATAGTCGCTTAGACCTTATCATACTTATACTATGTCGCACAGATAATGGTGTTCAACTTCTACAAGTTTGGGTCCTCATGTAGATTTGTACATAATTCCATTGCTGCATCAGACAACGTTACGCAATCATTGACTGCGGTATCCAAGGTGCTCATATTTTCCTTGATTCCTTCTTTGTGCTACTCCTGAACCTTTGGAACTCTACGCTACCCTACCCTACTCTACGTTAACCTACTCTACGCTACCCTACCCTACCCTACCCTACTCTACCCTACTCTACCCTACTCTACCCTACCCTACTCTACCCTACCCTACGCTACTCTACTCTACTCTACTCTACTCTACTCTACTCTACTCTACTCTACCCTACTCTACCCTACCCTACCCTACCCTACTCTA